>JAJOOE010018117.1:0-19387 GCA_036250405.1 Solanum raphanifolium | reverse complement strand
TTTCCCCTTTTAATATTTTTTTGGTGTTTGATTACTAAAAATGACTTATTTTCACAGATTTTTTCTTTAATTTTATTTTTCTTTTTAATCTTTTTTTTAAAAGATCTATGAACTTCCTAGATCATTAAAAGAAATTATTGTCTTCTTGTTTAAAAATCTTCATCTGAATTTATTATTTCTCTTGAAAAGTAAAAAGTTTTTGACAAATTGAATTTACTATTAAATGTTTGTTTTGTCTTATAAAATTAATAAGAATTCATTTATTGTTTTTATCCACACAAAAAAATCCTTACTTTTTCACTAATAAGTGAAGTGTTAGTTGAGAGGAGATATAAATGAAGTGGTTTTGACAATGTTTTTGTGATTTATTCTATTTTTATATATCTTTTTTTTTAAATGAGTCACGTGTATATATGTTGTCATAAATTATAGTTTATGGTTGAGTAATTGAGAGGATGTATGCTAACTTCCAATTTTATAGGTGTTAGTATTGAAGATCATGTTTTAAATGTTTCTAATTAATTTACTATTTCCCTATGTATGTGTGTATATATGTGTGTTTTGTTTAATTATTATTTTTTTAGATAAAAGAGCTAATTTTATTTGAAGTTTTTTTAGATTAATAATTAACATTTGTTTTTATTCTTTGTTGTAGCATCACTTGTGCTAATGTTGAGTATGTCCCTCCCACTGAATCACGTCGCAGACAGGTTGAAATCTTATACTATTAATTTCATATTACTTTTCTTGTTTTCATTGGATATATATATATGTATGTTTTTAATGACATAAAACCTTAATTTTGATAGCCAAAAATGTATCTTAAAAAACTTGAAAACCCATAATTATTCCTAGACTTATTTTTTTTTAAATCTTATAATTAACATGATTCATAAAACATATTTTACATGGAAAAATATTTAAAATCACAATTTCCTCCTTTTTGACATCATCTTTTTATATTTACATCATTTTTGTATCTTTTTAAAAATATTATTTATCTTCATTTTTAATTTATTTATTTATCTACTTGATCAGGCAATTTTGCGGGTGATGTCTCATCATGCATGTATGTTTCGTCTTGCAAAGCACGCATGGTTAATTCTCTCTCTCTCTCTCTTTCATTTGCTGATTTTTTTCGTTAAAATTATACTATAGTTTAGCGCATAATTATATTAAGTCTATTTCTTTTATCATCTAAATCTTATTAATTACTAATATTTTTTTCTTTTTTGTCATGTCCCAACTTGAATGCGTCTCAATTGAACTCCAGGGTTGAGGTAATTATTATATAATTCCACAATTTTTACAATTTATTATACAAAAAATAATATTAACTTTACATTTTATTTTATTTCATTTTCACAGTCGATGCGTCGTGAGATGAATGAAGTTAAGATGGAGCTCCGTGCTGCTGAAAGAATGATAGGGTTCGAATTTTAAATCTCATTAATTATTTATTTCCATTTTTCTATTATCAAAATTTTAATTTAATACTTATATTTATTTATTTTTCAGTGTTGCGAGGCTTTGCAAATGCAAGTGTCACCGCAAGGGCGCCAACATGAAGAAAAATCAATGATGATGCAGAGAGAATTATTATATAAATAAATAACAAATCTCGATGTTTCGAGTGTTTTATGTGTGTTTTTATTTTCAGAAAATAAATTGGCTGTAAATTTGGTAGTTATATACCATTTGCATGCCTGGCTTGTGATGTTTGTAATCTAGACTGATGTGTAAGACATCTTTCTATGTGTGTTATGATTTGTGTTTTTAGTATGTTGTTGTATAACAAATCTTGCTAGTGAAGTGTGTAACTAAGTTTGATGCGTAAACATCTTTCTATGTAATGGTATCTATTGTGGTTTGTGTTATTCATATCATAAGTATCATTTTATATTTCTTTGAAGGCTTAATAGATGGTTATAGTCCGCCTCTTAAACTTGTCAGAATATTTCATTCATAACACACTCGGATTAAGTATTTTTTCAATTGAACATCTTAACTTCTAATAAAATATTGTTTCAATTAAATACTTTTAAGCTTAAATTTTGAACTTTTTTTTGTGTGTGTTCTCAATTCTCATTCTTTAATTTCTATAGTTAAAATAACCACATAAAATATGTCATCTCTTTTAATTATACATACTCGCCTCAATAAGTTGTAAAAGCTTAGACATTTTCGATTTGAGATTGCTATATATAATTAAAAGAGAGGATACACATCAACCTCAATTGTTATATCAGGTTAATTTCACTATGGGACAGAAATAGATTGTGGTACAAGAAGACCAATTTTTTTTAAAAAAATTACAAGAAGACCAATTAAAACCTAACTACTTTGTTCAAGTGTCTAAATAAAATATCAACACAAATTAAAGGGTTTTCACCATGTATTAAACCTTTGTTGAAGGAGTTTCGGTCTCATATAGTCATTAGGTAAGCACATTTTCAATTTCTTTATCCATAACATTTTAATTTCCTATTCTATAAATGTTTGTATATATATTTTGAAGAAGAAAAAATGTATAATATTTTATTTATTTCTGTTGAAAAAGTACTTCACACATAATTGAAAAACAATGAATTACTAATGCCTTTAACATGTACTTACCTTTTTTGCAACCTCGATAAAATATCAAATTAACTCAAATTACTGTGATTAAGTGATTGAATAAAATCAAAATATGAATTAATTAACTATAATTAAGTGTATATATAAACATTTAATACAAATAAATTTTTATCATCTATCATATATTGCTAAATTGTGATACACTTCTTAATACGTTTAGAAAATATTGTTTTATCCCAAACGTAGCGTCCTGCCATATAATTTTTTAAAATTTAAGTTGCATATACTAACAGTATAAAGAAATTTCAAAACATTCAGAGAAAACATTCTTTCTACTATACAAAACATGGGAGTATTGACCACCTGAATTAAATTTAGCTATGAAATACCTGCTAGAATATGAAGTAATTTGCAGCAGGGAATTCCAGGGCATATGCATTAAATTAGCAATATAAAGTAATTTGCTGCAACTGCATATTGGCAACTTGGCAAATTAAAAGGTCGGCACAGAACCAAATTTTATAAATACTTCCTCCGTTCAACAATAGTTGTTCACTATACTATTTTGAAATGTCCAACAATATATACTTGTCCACTATATGAAATCAATGAATAATTTTATACTTAGATCCTAATTTACTCTTATCATTAATTATAATCATTTCATTGTTACATTTTTCAAGACATTGTATTTATTATATTCAAAGGGTGATATAATAAAATTACCATTCTATTTATAGTTTCTTAAGAAATGTGCAAAGTAAATAATGGACAAGTATTGTTGAATGGAAGGGCATAAATAATGTATAAAAAGAGATGTTGTTTCCTCATTTCAATACACCAACAAGAAATAGAGAGAGAGTAGAGCACTTCATATACAGGCAGTGAATGAAAATAGTTTGTAAAGAAAATAGAGTGTGTGAGTAGTGGTTTATAGTAAATTTTGGATTAATTTTTAAGTTAATGATATGTTGATCAAAGTAAATTATCGGTAAAAAAAATTGGATTAATATTTGAGTTAAAAATTATGTGACTTTAATAAAGTTCAAATTATATTTGGGTCAGTTTGTTAAGTTGACAAGACGAGCCCAACTCATGTTCTTCAAGCTCAAGGTCCTGTAAAATTATTACTTGAAGACAAAATACCCCCAAAATCTCAACTCACATCTATATAAAGGGGATTTCATAAGACAAGAAAAAGACAAAGAAATACATAGAAAAACTTTGCTCTTTAGTGGTGATCCACACGTCTTCCGCATATAAAGAAGTCTTCGTCTCCAAGTTATGTGATGCAATCTCCTATATCTACGCTATTGTGATCAAAGTTTGGCTCCACAATTATGGTGAAGTTTCAACAAGTATTTCACCGATTTAAGAACAAAGCAAAGTTCTTGAATTAACGATCGTGAGGAGAAGAATCAAAGGAATATATCTTTTTTTTCATTAGATTTTATAAAGATTATAACTTTCACACAAATTATTGAAATATAAATAGCACTGTTTGTCGTTGTTTTTCAATTTTTAATTATATTTCTATTTTTTAAAAACATAACTTAATCGGTTACCGTGGTATTATAGTGAGGTACCCAAAAATAAAGAAAGTTATTTTCTTTTAAGTGTGGTGTAGTTTTTTAGACTATAAAGTTTTATTAAATTTCTCACTATAATGATATAGTACTGCTCCTCTAAAGTGTATCATTTTCTCCATGTTAAAAAGATTTAGTACGTTGTTATTTTCTTGTTTTTGTTATTTAACGTGGATATTATTTTTGAATAATAAAATTATTATTTTTCAATAATGTGGTATCAGATCCATAGAAAATAATAGTGGTCCATTATTTTCTTCAGTATTATCTCACACAAAAAATATGAAAACTTATTGGCAAGGTTTAAATTGGGATTCGAACAGATAGATGGAAACAAACTTTTTGTTAATTATTATGTATTTCCTTTTGTACTTCCCTAAATCTAAATCTTAATTTCTGAAGTCTCTCTTCGAGTTAGAATCTTCAAATATAAGGGTTATCTAGAAATATGCACCAACACACAAGCAATTACAACTAATGACATTTCCCCAAATATATCTAGTACCAAAAAATACATATTAGTTTAGAACACATGAACAATTATCGTACATGAAAAACTAAAATACACAAAACAAGAAAAGTTGAACATTGTCCGCAAGTGGAACATCACTTCCCTAAAATTAAACCCTAATCAAGAAGTTTCTCTACGATTTAGAAGAGCGTTATTTGTTGGGAAAAGGCAAGTACAAAATAAATGTGCACGACAGGGCTATAGCGAAAGAAAACCCAAGTCAAAACTTTCCCTTCTATTGAACCAAGAGAAGACAAAATAATGCAAGAACAAACTATTTGGGCAGCAAACAAATCAACCAAGCAAGGAAAATAAATCAACACATAAGACACCAAGTTTAACGTGGAAAGTCTCTTCAGTGTGAAGAGTAAAAACCACAAGGCCAAAGCTCCACTATAATCAACAAGAGTTACAAAAGTGTTCTCCAAAATGGTCACCAACAAAGTGTCAAAAAATGAGCAACACAACTACAAGATAGCACCAAAAGCTAGAGAAATAAAAGAAGAAAAAACACCAAACCCATAGCTAATGTTCACCCTCTCTCAGTTCTCAATCAAAGATTAAGTTGAAAAGAACAAGCTGTCCAAAAATCAGCTCAATCGAACAAGAAACGGAGCGGGAATCGCGATTTGAAAATGGTTGCTAGGGCTTGTGCGAAAATTTGCACTTTCTCACTTTTCTCTCTATATGGCTGCACTCAATCTCTTGTGATATATCTCAAATAAGACCTAAAAGAAAGTCTTACAAATGCACCATAATATTGGGCTTATGGGCAAAAGTGGGCTAGTCAAATTTGGGCTAAATTTATCCACAAAGGAAAGGAAGGAAGACCCAAAACCTTGGACTTTTATTTATCCACATAGGAAGGGTAAAAGGCACAAAACCCAACAATTCTCCCCCTACCAACTATGTGGAGGAAACCGCCATCCCGGCGATCATGCAACATTCTTCAAACTTTCCTCTTGGCAAAGCTTTAGTCATCATGTCGGAACCATTATCATTGGTATGGATCTTTTCAAGTTCAAGCAACTTAGAATCCAACACATCTCGAATCCAATGATACCTCACATCAATGTGTTTAGACCGACCATGAAATGTAGAATTCTTGCCAAGATGAATAGCACTTTGACTGTCGCAATAAAGCACATACCTCTCTTAAGCACAACCAAGTTCCCTCAAGAATCTCTTCATCCAGATCAATTCTTTGCAAGCTTCAACAGCCGCAATAAGCTTAGCCTCTGTAGTAGATAAAGCAACACATTTTTGCAACCTAAATTGCCAAGACACAACTCCCCCTGCAAAAGTAATAAAGTAGCCTGAAGTAGACTTACGAGTATCAACATCACCGGTCATGTCTTAATCAGTATAACCACAAAGAATAGGATTCCCTGTACCAAAACACAAACTCATACTAGAAGTGCCACAAAGATATCTCATAATCTACTTTACAGCATTCCAATGCTCTTTTCCCGGATTAGAAAGAAAACGGCTAACAATACCAACAGCATGAGCAATATCTGGTTTTATACACACCATTGCATACATCAAACTACCAACAGCTGAAGCATAAGGAACTTTCTTCATATCTTCCTTCTCACCATCACTGGAAGGACAATGACTAGTACTCAATTTGAAGTGTATATCTAAAGGTGTACTGACAACCTTAGCTTTGTCCATGTTAAATCTACGAAGTACTTTCTGAATGTACTTCTCTTGTGACAACCACAACTTCTTGGCATCTCTATCACGGACAATCTGCATGTCAAGAATCTGCCTTGCTGGTCCCAAGTCTTTCATAACAAAAGACTTATTCAATTCTTGCTTCAACTTTTTAATCTTGCAAGTATTATGACCAACAACAAGCATGTCATCAACATAAAGCAAAACGATAATAAAGTCACTATCAGAGAATTTTTGCATAAAAACACAATGGTCTGAAGAAGTCTTCTTGAAGCCCTACTGACTCATAAAAGAATCAAACTTCATGTACCATTGCCTTAAAGCTTGTTTTAGACCATACAAGCTCTTCTTCAACTTGCAAACATAATTCTCTTTTCCCTTGACTTCAAAGCCTTCCGTCTGCTCCATATAAATTTCTTCATCCAAGTCACCATGGAAAAAAACGATTTTAACATCCATCTGTTCAACCTCCAAGTCCAGACTTGAAGCCAAGCCTAGAACCACACAGATGGATGACAATTTCACAACTTGAGAGAATATCTCATCAAAATCAATTCCCTTTTTCTGGTTAAATCCCTTCACAACTAATCTAGCCTTATACCGTGGAACTGGGTTACCATCTTCATGTTTCACCCGAAAAACCCACTTATTTTTCAAAGCTTTTCAATCTTTAGGTAACATAACCAAATCAAAGGTATGATTATCATGTTGAAACTTCATTTCATCCTCCATAGCATCAAACCACATTTCTTTTTCTTCACTTTCCATGGCCTCATCAAGACTCTCTAGTTCTCCCCCCCCCCCCCCGGTCAGTCAAGAGTACATACTCATTGGGAGAATAACGAGATGAAGGTATTTTCTCTCTAGTAGATCTTCTAAGAGAACTCTCGGGAGCATCAATAATAGTTGGTTGCTGACCAGCTACATCGTCTTGCACTGGAGCATCATCAGCATACTGGTCATTCTGAGTATGATCACCATATCAACTTGAAGATTTTCACCTGGTGGAATAGTCAAAGGAGTTGGATCAACATCAACTAGGCTTTCACTACTCTGAGAATCAACCTTCTCAACTTTGTGAAGATGTTCAATTGTTTGGTCTTCAAAGAACACAACATCACAACTTCTAACAAGTTTATTCTCAACTGGATCAAAGAAACGATAGCCGAATTTATCTTGACCATAACCAACAAAGATACATTGTCTAGTTTTAACATCCAACTTTGACCTCTCATCCTTAGGAACATGCATAAAGGCTTTACACCCAAAATCTTTAAGATGATCATAAGAAACATTCTTACCAGACCAAACTTTGTTAGGAACATCACCATTCAAAGCAACAGCAGAAGATAAATTGATAACATAGGCAGCAGTATTAAGTGCTTCTGCCCAAAAGGAATCTGGCAGCTTAGCATCTGAAAGCATACATCTTACCCTCTCAACAAGAGTTTTGTTCATCCTCTCCGCTAAACCATTTAGCTGAGGAGTCTTTGAAGGAGTTTTCTGATGCCGAATACCCTGCTCTCTACAATATCTATCAAAAGAACCAATATATTCACCACCATTATTAGAACGGATGCATTTTAATTTCTTCCTTGTTTGTCTCTCAACCAAGGCATGAAAATTCTTGAACACATCAAGTACCTGATCCTTGGACTTCAAAGAGAATACCCCGAGTTTGCAAGAATGATCATCAATAAAAGTCACAAAGTAAAGTGCACCACCATGATACTTTACCTCAAAAGGACCACACAAATCAGAATGTACCAACTTAAGCAAATCAAGCTTTCTTGAAGGCGGATGACTCTGAAAATAAACTTTTTTTTGTTTACCGGCTAAGCAATGAACACATTTGTTCAACTTTGCTTGTTTCACTCCAGAAAGCAAATTCTTCTTAGCCAAATTGTCCATCCCCTTCTCGCTCATATGACTCAGTCTTCTATGCCATAACAATGATGAAGTATCATTTTCCACCACATTTACTGAGCCTCTGAGAATGGAGCCCTGAAAAACATACAAGTTAGACAACTTGTCACCACGGGCTACCACCATCGAACCTCTTGTAAGCTTTCACTGGCCAGCACCAAGGGTATTAACATAACCCTCATCATCAAGGTATCCAACAAAAATTAAATTCAAGCAAACATCTGGAGCATGCTTGACATTATTGAGAACTAGTTTTGAACCATTATTACTTTCCAAACAAACAGTCCCAACGCCAAGAACTACAACCTCATGATTATTGCCCATTTTCAATATCCCAAAATTACTTAGACTATAAGAAGAAAATAATTCCTTCATAGGTGTGACATGAGAAGTAGCACCAGAATTCACAAACCAGCTAGACTCATCGCAAACAAGATTGACGGCATTTTCATCACAAGAAACAAGAAGGTCATCGTTAGCAACAATAGCAACACGATTTTCATTATCGTCTTCTTTCTTTTGTTGTTGCATATCTCTCTTGTACTTGAAACAATTTTTCTTGATATGCCCATTCTTGTGGCAATAGTCACATGTAACATTCTTGAATCTAGACTTTGACTTTTCTCTACTTTTATCTCTGTCATTGTGACCTCTAAACTTGCTTCTCCCCCTGTCTTCAGTAACCAAAATATCGGAGTGTGAAGTAGAAGAAGATGAGCCTTGAGATCTTCTTCTCATCTCTTTATTCAAGACATCGCTCTTAGCATATTCCATGGTCACAACACCACTAGGAGCAGAATTAGTCAAAGAAACTCGAAGAGTTTCAAAAGAGTCTGGCAGAGTATTAAGAAGCCATAGTCCTTGAATTTCTTCATCGAATTTTACACTCATTCTGGACAGCTGGTCAAGAACACCCTGAAAATCATTAATATGATCAGAAATAGGAGTGCCCTCTTTATACCTGGTGTTCATCAATTGTTTCAAAAGAAGCAATTTATTGTTGCCAGACTTCGAAGCATATAGTGTCTCGAGCTTGTCCCACAAACTTCTGGCATGTGTCTTATTCACAATGTGATTTCTAACATTATCTTCAACCCATTGTCTAATATAGCCACAAACATGTAGGTGCTCAAATTCCCAATCCTCATCATTCATAGATTCAGGTTTATTAGAAGCAAACACAGGTTGGTGCATTTTCTTGACAAATAGAAGATCTTTCATCTTGCCTTTTCAAGTATGATAATTACTACCATTCAAACATAACATCTTGCTCATATTTGACTCCATCATTCAAATAGATAATCAACAACAACCCAATGCTCTAATACCATTTTGTTGAGAAATGCAAGCACAAAATAAATGTGCACGACAGGGTTATAGCGAAAGAAAACCCAAGTCAAAACTTTTCCTTCTATTGAACCAAGAGAAGATAAAATAATGCAAGAACAAACTGTTTGGGCAGCAAACAAATCAACCAAGCAAGAAAAATAAATCAACGCATAAGACACCAAGTTTAACGTGGAAAACCTCCTCGGTGTGAAGAGTAAAAACCGCAAGGCCAAAGCTCCACTATAATCAACAAGAGTTACAAAACTGTTCTCCAAAATGGTCACCAACAAAGTGCCAAACAATGAGCAACACAACTACAAGATAGCACCAAAAGCTAGAGAAATAAAAGAAACAAAAACACCAAACCCGTAACTATTGTTCACAAGTTAAAATCTGGAGCTACAGGACTCTAAATCACCCTCTCTTAGTTTTCAATCAAATATTAAGTTGAAAAGAACAAGCTTTCTAAAAATCAGCTCAATCAGACAGGAAACGAAGTGGGAATTGCGATTTGAAAATGGCTGCTAGGGCTTGTGCAAAAATCTACACTTTCTCACTTTTCTCTCTATATGGCTGCACTCAATCTCTCGTGATATATCTCTAATAAGACCTTAAAGACAGTCTTACAAATGCACCATAATATTGGGCTTATGGACAAAAGTGGGCTAGTCAAATTTGGGCTAAATTTATCCACAAAAGTAAGGAAGGAAGACCCAAAACCTTTGGACTTTTATTTATCCACATAGGAAGGGAAATAGGCCCAAACCCCAACATTACTTTCATAAAGAAATGCATGGCTAGTTTTGAAGGAAGCATAATCAGTTTTAGAGAAAGATTTACCGTCAGTTTTTAAAGCAAGTTTAGTATATTTATAAAGAAGTGTTTTGAGTAGTGATTAAAGATAAAGATTATTAATTTCTTCTAAAGTAGGACCTTTTTTCCTAAAATGGAACCTTATACAATTACTGAGCATTATTGCATTGATTTGGGAATAGTATTGAACACCGGGTTGGGTAAGGGTTAGATAATCCAAACCTCATAATTGCACAGCTAACGTAAGATAGGATCATGATTCGTGTCATTGATTCAGGCAAATCCTCATTAAGCTACTAGTAAGGGCTTAGATATTGGATCTATTAGTAAGTTCGTCCTCTACCAACGAAAAGTATTGGATGGTTCTGATAACATGGGTAAGACATTGTATCATCAAGATGCTCATATTAATGATGATTATCAGTTAGACAAACTCCCCAATAAAAATTAAAGTATATTATTATTAGGCTATTATGGCATATATCTCAGATGTAAAGTTTTATTGTTTTCAATACATTTGGGTGCTTTACTTTTCAGTTAGTTATCATACAATTTCCTTTCAATATATATTCCCTTAGCATGATGTTTCATTAAGCCATTTTTACATACCATACCTTCCATGAACTAATGTCATTCGGCACAATATTTTTAAATGATACAGATACAGGTGTTCAGGCTCGTCAGCCGATGCTTCATTATGATCTTCTCCATCAGTTTTTGGTGAGACCTCCTCGCTTTTGGAGGGCTCCAGTTTGTTTAGTCATCTTCAGTATTTTGCTGGTCTTTTATATTAGAGTACTTTAGGCGCCTATCTTATTCGGTAGAGGCCTCTTTTAGACGAGTCTATCAAGTTATTGCTTTTCCAATGTTTTCAATTAACAGTTTATTATTATTATAACTATTCAAACTTCTTTACAGACTTTTAGATAAAGTGTTGAGAGGTGTTGAGAGGTATTAATTGTGTTTATATCTTTGTGATGCTCGCATTTATAAAGCTTTCGCATAGTATTTATAGTCTCAGTATAGCGTCCTCATAGTATTTATAGTCTCAGTATAGTAATGACCCAGGCCAAGCTAAGGGTTCGCTTTGGACCAATAATGGTTCTGAGTGTCAGTCATATTCAAAGTGTAGGATCGAAACGGGACAAGAGATTGATGATTTTTCATTTTAGTTTCTAATAGGGCAACTAAGGGGGGTTTATGTCAATCTAAGAATAAACGAAAAAAATTCTCCTAAAGTTTGATCCATAAACCTCTTCTACAATTTCATATATTAAATTGATTGATCTGTTCATGCTTGGTGGGACTATACATGTTCCTCCTGGATTCTATTTATACACTCAGGTCCCTCAGGATGGGGTTCATAACTAGAACATGTATAGTTCCCTAGTTGGGAGTTTACTGGAGGACTTATATCTAACGAGTTTTTTAAGAGATTCGGATGACAAATAAGGATTAGTTTTTTGAATTAAAAAATCTTTGTAAACCATTACTTTTATTTTGTTTAACACTGATATCTTCGTTCTTGTTTCTCGCATTAATTCTAGAACTTCCTCTCTAGATTTTCTCCTTGATTTTTCTCTCTGCTGGATTTTCTCCATAATTCGAGGGCTTTAGTGGCGTATTTCTCGAACTAGGATGATTTGGACTTTATCTCCATGAAAGGATTTGTGGATCTTCTTGAAGTGTTTGATTATCAAGAAGACTTGACATATTTTGATCTAATCTTTGTGAATGTTCTATGAATTTGTGGAATTTCTTAGATGCCCCTTTAAGGGAATATAATACCCCTTAGATAGGCATAAGTTATGGTTTAGGGTAGAGTAGCCTCCAAGATCCTAACTAGAATCAAACACGTCTTATAGGGTCTCACAAAATTTCAATCCCTACAGTATGTAAATGTAATTTTCTTGTAAGTGAGCCTTGATCCTTCTTCTTCACCATTACAAATAATGATTATGTAACAAAAGTTAGTAGTGCTGCAACTTGCAATGTTTTCATGCTATATTAAACTTAGCTATCACGTTGGATAACTCAAAAATTATATCGGATCGTCATGATTTCAACTTTTCTATCTTTGTACCTCATCTAAACTTGTTTTATTTTTCTCCTTCGGATACCTCGCTCCTTATGTTCCAATAATTAGCAATTTTACATTCGAAATTCTATCTGGCTTTTTTTTAATAATCTAAATAAGTAATATTCCATCAAAATTAAAACCTCTTTAACCTTCTAGCTCTACCACTGGAGGTACGTTTGATTCCTGGAAATTGTTCCCTTTGCTCTGTTAGCTTGGTGATGTGAAGTGACTTACTAATAGTTCAAATGCTCATCTACAAATGGATTTTAGACAGGCTATTCATTAGCAAATGTTAAGATGTAATTTTATTTCATGATGAAATAATATTTGGTATTCCCAGAGGTACGTAACCACTGATCCATGAAACCTGGCAACTTTTTGAGCCTTTTGCGGTGTGATAAGTTCAAGGATCGCAGAGCACCATGTTGGGTTATGCCTTGAGGCAAATGCTCAAAATTCTTTCCACAGAGATACAACTCTTTCAAAGCTACAAGGAAAATCATATAACTCAAATCTAGCTCTTTAAGACGAGCTTGGTGTTGAATAATAGATAGTGGTAGTGCCCTTATATATCCCACAGAATGGCATGTGAATCTCTAACTCTAACTTCATTCTTTCGAGGATTTCTGGAAATTTCCCTAAACTAGAGCAACCCATTAGATCCAGAGATTTAACGTTAACACGTGGGAACCTCGCTCTGAAGGCTTTCACAAAGATACAAATCTAACCGAATTAGTTTTCTGGAATATCCTAGGAAACGGTGAACCTGTTTAAAACCCGTACATCCCCTAAGATTCAAATACTCCAAATTTGGCATCCACGTGAAATCTGGTGTTTGCATCAGCCTTTTGGAGTGATAGAGATCTATCTTTTGTAGAGACGGCAAAAACTCTTATTCATGTGCCGTTTTTATTCAGTTTTGTTCTCAAATACTATGTTCCCATTTGAGCAACAGAAATAATTTGATATTTTACACTACCTAGAATTAAGTTTTTTAACTTAACTTTTTCGCCTAAATGAAACGAGTTGCCTGACTTTACTAAATTAAATGAGCCTTGCAACAATAGATTACAAAATTATGTAACCTAAGAAATAAAAAATTAAATTCCTAAACTCACACAAACCTCCCAATATATGTGTTCCTAAGTCTGCAAGTTGCCCTCAAGTTGAAGACTATAATCCTACTTCAGTTTATAACTCACTGAACTAAAGATACATCAGGACTCAACACAAGTCTTGGAACATAGACTTTGTAATAGGACCTGGATCTTCGAAGTGTTTCTTCAGTATTTAGTATTCAACAACACCTATGAGAAGTCAATATGTCTATTTGTCTTTTTGCTCAGTAAGTCTGTGAGTGTTCAGAAACACTCTCCCTCTATTTAAACACGACTCCTTTCAGAGTTTTTATTTTCACAAACTCCTCATCAAAATTGAACTCTTCTATATATGAGTTCTACTTCGAGTTGTGTTGACACCCAATTTTGGACCTCCACATATAAATTAAGTTTTGAGTAGCTTTAACTTCGAACGATTTGAAATAATTAGCTTTATAAACTTCAAAATGTTTTTCAAGTAATTTTAGTCATTTTAAAAATTTTAAATAATAAATATGTTATCTTATATAATTTTTATATATAATTATAACTTTTTCATAAATATTCGAAAGTCATCTCAAAAGGATTTTGTTTTGTTTAAATTATCTTAATAATTAGTTTAGTTATATGATAGTTTACTTTTTTGAACTAATTAGTTTATAATCGAGTCATTTATTTCATTTCGTTAAGAGTAAGAAGCTCATTAATTAATTTGTATTAATTCATCGGTTAATTTCGTATTGCAATTGACCACTCAATTCGGTTAAAATCGTAACTTGTTAGCCAAATCCCTTAAACCTATTTGAAACCAAATCTTGGGCCAAAAATCATTCCCAAAACCGGCCTATACCACTTCTTCAACACCAATTCCAACCCAACAACCCATTTCAATACCCATTACAACAATAACAACGTACAATACCCATTCCAGCAAGTTCCAACAACAACAGCGTACAGCAGTACGCATACGACACGACCCCTGCATTTTCTTCTTCTTTCACAGACAACCCACGCGACCGACCCTACTTTGTTTCTTCTTCCACGCCGAAACCCAGAAATCCCACCAAATTCGGCGAGAAATTAGCGTAAAATGCAGACCCGTCACATCAACTGCATCTCCAAGCAGCGCCAACAGTGCTCGCTCACATGCTTTGTCTTCCTTTTCTGCTTCAACAGTATGATTTGTTCAAAGAGCAGTCCCAGATGGAGTAATCTCGGTGCTTCACTCATCCTGGCATCAAGATCAACGGATACAATTCTCAATCCGTTGAGAATTGGTACTATTTCAGTTGTTTCCGTCTTTCAAGATTTCGAATTTCAAAATTTGAAATATATCCAATCCACCAAATTTCCCTAAATAACCCATTTTCTTCCCCTATAAATAACCCTCTACCCTCAGTGATTAGGGACAGGAAAAAAGATTGGATTTTGAGGTCATATACGAAAAATAGCCTGCAAAACGATTTTTGAGTTTGAGTTCCTGAGAGCAATAGTCACTTCTACACTTTAAAATTTTTATATCTAGTTTTCTGATTCTAAATTCCGAAAAGATTGTCGCTCGAATTTTCTTAACTTGCCGTTCCTATTCAAAAGATCGTGGTAGAAGAATCGCCTCTCTCAAACTCGTTCGTCCCATTCGCTGCACCAAAACAAGTAACTTCTCCTTTTCTCTCTTTAACTTAATCTTGTTTTCTAGTTTGTTATTATTCTATGCTAAAGCTGATAGTCGTTGTTCCTGTGTTGTAATGAGTTTCAAATTATTGTTATCATTTATTTATTTTTGATGAATTAGCTGATGTTCTGAACTATTGAGATTCATGGTTTCAGTTATTCATTTTCTTGTTTGGACCTATGGACTGTTTTTCTGGCTAGCGTTTGGCTTAAATCAAAATGTTAAAATGTGTTTAAATTTTGTTTCCCTTATTTAAACCTGATTGCCCTTAGTTCGCATAATTTTGTATCAATTTAAAATATCCAAGTTGATGTCTTGCTAATTTAATCTTTGAATGTAGTTTAATTAGATTGATTGACTTTTAAGTTATAGAAAATCTTAGTTGTCCTAGTTTTCAAATGGAGAATACAAAGTTTGTTGTATTGTTAATCTTGAGTCTTGCAATCTGATTTCGTGGAATGTTTAGCCTTAATTTGTGCTGGTTGTTGTCTCTAGTTTAGCTGTAAAAATGTTCATCTCTTCAGCTTTGTGTTTAATTTAGCTCGAGTAGTACTCGGTTACTCTTCTGAAATTTTGTTTATGTTTATATGATTAGGCGTTTCTTTATTTATAGAGTAGCTACGTTTATAATATCTCTCCATTTAGTTAAGTTAGTTGCTCTAATATTAGTCTTCCGCTTAAGTGTTAATGTCGTAATATCTAATGTTTAGATACGTGTTATGTCAAAAACATAGCCTTAATGTTTGTCGATTAGCTTTTAGGGATACATCTATTTCATAACACTGTTTGCACCATCTCTATGTTTACTTAGTCTACCTCTCTTAAATTTCAGCCCATCTTTACTAGTTTGTTGCTTATTCCCATTTGTATAATTTTGTTTAAAAAGCCATCCTACGATGCTCCTTTAATCGAATATCACAAAATGTTTGGCTCGGGTTTTGTGTGAAAACATCTAGTCTCTTTTATAGTTGTATTAAAGCTTTAAACATGCTATGTTGTTTATTTTCGAACATTCACGTCTAGGTATATGTTTGCTAACTCCTCCTCGAAATTTGCACCCTGTGATGCCATCTATTTATGTCTTATCTCGAAAGGTCCTTTGTGAAGCATAAACAATTAGTATGGCATACTTAAATAACTAGCATTATTGTATAAATGAGTTGTGTTAGTAGCTAGAAGTTGCCATCTTGCTTCCAGTTGACTGCTCGCATAGCTGAGACATTGGTGTTAATTTTTTTTTTTCTTTGCTAGCTGTTTGTTGAGGTTTTCTATTTTGAGAATAGCAACAATCTCCGAGTAAAATAACATGATCCCTCTACTCCTTAAACGATTAGGTTGCTACCTGCTCCCTTTTTATTAGATTTCTTCCCTTGGTTTCTATAAGTCAAGTATGTGAATTTAATACTAATTAAAATCCAATAACATAAATCTGAGGCAAATTTGTTCTTCCTTTTCCAGTTGTGCTAATCTTTAATAGTTTTCTTTTTAATTGCCAAAAGACAATGATTTCCCCATCAGCATGCTCCTTCCATTTTTAGTTACATGTTAATCATATTGGTTGCTTATTTATTTCTGTATATGGCCTGCTCATGTTACATTCATATATGATCCTTCTGAGCATAATATTTATGTGTATGTCTTGAAGTTCCCTATTCTTAGTCCCTTGACAGTGTAGTGTTTGAATTCTATTTCCTATCCATGAATTAAATTCCTCCATGCTTAGTCTCTTAGCAAAACTAGCTTTAAAACTAATATTTTATCTTCATGTATTAAGTTCTCACCATACCAAGTTGGATTTAGCACTAATCGGATCATGAGTTGTGTTTCGTCGTTTCCTTTACTATTGAGTTGTAATATAGACACCATAAATATTTGTTTGTTAACATAAAACAATCCGGATTTTTATTCTTTCTAAGAAAATAATGGATGAATTGGTTTAACAGTGACTTTGGGTTTAAAAGCTTTAACCACTTTAGTCTCTTTTTTTTTTCTTTACTAATGAAGTCAAGTCATTGGTTTTAGGCATTCGCTCTATCGTGTAAGTTTATTAAAAGAATTTGCCTTAGCTTTAATAAAAAATAATAATAATGAGTTTCTCTTCCCGTGACGCAATAGATATAAAATAGGTGATCTTTGGTAGCTTAATATATGATTTATTTGGGTTAAGGTTAAGGCAGTGGCTTGCATAATATTGGAACTTGTTTTCGTTTCTTAATTTAATGATATATTTTTATTATTATTATTATTATTATTATTTTCTTTCTCCGTATGAATAACCTTTTTCCATGGAAATGTGTTCCATTCTCATATCTAATGTCACCCTCTAATAAAATGTTATTTGAATGATACAGTAGTTTATGTTTTTAATTCCTTGCCTTCAGTTATTTAAATTGCATTGAAAGAATGTTGGTTCTAACTTTCTTTATTTTTGTTTGTCACATGTGACATCTACCCGAGTCCATTGTGGACTCCTCTATCCCTCCCTTTGCATCTTGAGTTGGGCCATGGCGGTCCAATTTCTTCTTCTTCGAGTCAGCCTCGTCAATTATGCAGTATACATGCTAAAGAAATGCAGGAGGAAATGGGCCAAAAGCCCAAGGAATGGGTTGTATACATATTGTATACATCAGTATACACTCATTATACAGCGAATTACAGGTCAAAAATGTGAAAATACAGAGATGAGGTAAAATACAGGTGTTCGGAAGTAGGAAATACACGGAAAGAGTTAATATACATGCTGATATACATGCCGATATACACTGATATACAGCCGATGTATACAAAAACGGAAATTTGGTTAAGACCAAAATTTGCACCGAAATTGGCCCAAGAAGGGGCCCAATTTCATCATCTCTTTTACTCCTTTAATTGCTTTGATTATGCTTTGACTTGTTTCATTTAAATCTAACAGTAATTTATTTAACTTAAATAGATTCCCCAAAAGATAAGTTATTTTCTTAGTGTTGGTTTGCTTTAAATATTCTTTTGTATTGTGATCATTTATTTTATTAATCAAATACTGATCAAATTTTATATCTTTAATTAAGTTAAATCATTGTTTTTAAAAAGATTTGTTATTTAACGCTTTTCACTCAAATCACGTTTTTTTACTCATTTTAAATGTTTTTATGTTTAAGTGTTTTTCTCAAATAAACTTTAAAAAATGTTGGTCGAAACCTTTTCAATTAATTAAAAATAATAATACTTAATTAGTCATTTTCTCAATAAAGGTTAGTCAAGACTTTTATTCTTCAATTAATTTAAAATGATTTTCATGCTTTAATTTATTAAATTGGTTTAAATCATTATTTCAAAATGAATTAAATAAATTCTAATTAATCTATTTTATTAATATTCTAATCACTTGTATTTGGAGTCAAATATTTCATTTTGGATCCCTTTCTCTAAAAAACAAAATAGGATAAAAATGTGTCAGCTATTTAATTATTTTCTCAAAGTTAATCAAATATTGTAAATTATTATTTTCTATATTAAATCTTTTTTTTTCTAAAATATAGTCAACAATATATTTTAGTCAAGTCGCAGGTCAACCGCATGTTAGCGGACACTTCGAATGCTTAAACCCTTCTCGAAGTGTAAATTGAACCCCGCACCCTTTTTGGTATTTTCAAATGATTTTTTCTATTTAAATATTTGAAAATTATAAGTTTTCTTAATTTCTTAAAAAAATTAATTGGCAACTCGTTTCTAAGTATTTTTCTCAAATTGTTTTATACTTGGAACAATTCAAAAAGTGATTTTTCTAAAAATAGTAAAATTACGACACAACAAGTTGGACTCCTCCTTTCATCAGACTTCTTTCTTTACTAGATATAGGACCCCGTGCCAGCACGGGGTCCAATATATATATTTTTTTATTTTAATTTATGTTATATTATGAAATTTGAGAAGTTATTGAAATATTTATATGATTTTAAAAATATTTTAAATTGTTAGCTATTGTGATTTGTAGTACTTTTTTTTTACATAATTTTGAAAATAAAATTTATTACTCTGTTTGTTGTAATTTATGTGGCACACGTAGAATTTCAAATATTAACCATTTTTTATATCTCTCTTTAATATATTAAGTTGTTAATTATTGTATTTTAT
>JAJOOE010018116.1:0-16399 GCA_036250405.1 Solanum raphanifolium | reverse complement strand
AATTGGGAAGATCTTAACCTCAAAGTTGGATTACTATTTTACCCCTACAATAAATTAAAATTTTATAAAAAAATCTAATTAATTTTTAAATTTTTATCTAATTAATTAAAAATTAAATATTATATATATATATATGATTATACTTACATTATATATCATCATCATCATCATCATTATTATTATTATTATATGATTTAGTTTTTAAAAGGGAAAAATATTTAATAATTTTCTCTGGGCAATTTCGTCTTTTAAATTTTGGTTGTGAGTGTGTGTGTGTTTGTGTGTTGTGAAATGTTTAATGCTAGATTTTCTAAAAAAAAATGATTGAGTGAATCTTTAAGCAAATATTTAAAATGTGATTAAACTACTCCAATTGAGTTAATATCTCAAAAGGTCACTCAACTTTCAGAATTTATCTATTAAAGTTATTGAACGTTCTTTTGTATCATTAAAATCACTCAATCAAATTTATCACTAAAAAAAGTATTGGCATAGAAATAAATTATTATTTTTATATCATGTAAATATGAATCCCACAAATAAATAAAATTAAAGAAATCTCATCAAGAACTTTTCACTTCCTCTCACAATTTTTTTTTTAAAGAAAAACAACTAAAATGTATGTCCGAAAACGATTTCAAATTTCAAAACTTATTTATCAACAATTTTGAAAATTAATTTATTCAAGCTCAAACAAATCTAACGTTAGCAAACAGTGGAATTACGAAGGAAAAGTAGATCTTTACCTATTATATATAGCAAGAAACATCTAAATAAATTACACGTCTAAGAACTTAATTAGTAATAATACTTACCTGTTCTATTTTGACATTTGTTTATTGTTTCTCTTCCTGTTTTGGATTTAATTTGTTGTTTTGCTGAAGTACTTGTACTCATTTTTTTATTAAGAAGGCAAACTAAATATTATGGTATTACAGTAATACCAAAATATGTTTCACTAAGAATTTTTTTTCATTTATTTATTAAATCAAGACATAAACTATACAACAATATCATAAAAAAAATATTTGTTTCCGTGATTAAGTCTGTCCGAATTTTTTTAATAAGTTTTCTTTAATTTTATCTATTTGTGGGTCCGTGTTTACCTGATATAAAAATATACAAGTAATTTATTTTGCTATGTCAATATTTTATTTAATAATAAATTTGATTGAGTGATTATTGATAGAAATGTCTAAGTTTAGTGATTTTATTGATACACAACAAAGTTCAATGACTTTGCTAGATAAATTCTCAAAGTTGAATGACTTTTTGAGATATTAACTCTACTCCAATTACATGTTTGACTTTCTTTTTTCTCTTATAAAATATTCACAAGAGATTATCCTTGATTTTATATGGATTTTTTATATTAATATCGTGACCCAATCAAAGTACTTTGTTTCTATATGTTCATCCATAACAATCATTCAAGCGGGATAAAAAAAAGTATGCTAATAAATTTGATATACATGCTTTAAAATCAATTTAACGATAGACTTGATTCGTCTCCTTTTTAAGTTCAATGTATAATGATGATATTGGTCTCCTTTTTCTCTGTGGCCATTTTTTTTTATCTTTATTTTTTCTTCGATCATTTATAAGAATTGGTCTTAGGAAATTAAAAACTTTTTTTTTATAAAAAACAATGAAATACAAAATACTACTTGATTGAAAAGTTAATTTTGTAGCAGAGTCCGAATCTAAAATCTCTAATTAAGGATGAATGAATACTTATTACTCACTAACAAATGTAACAATATTGGATTCACATGAATGATGTAACTTTTGAAGCATAAATTCAACACACAGGCAGAGCCAAAACATAGTGAAAATATAAATTGGAACATATCTTATGTAATTACCCTCCACATCATTTCCTCTTTATTACTTTCTTTTATGCTTTTAGAGTTTTTTTATAGCGAGTCCAAGTCATTTATGACTTGTTGGGTTATGAGTGGTAGATTTGCACTCATTTGAGGCTTTTTAGTTCAACAATTAGTGTACTCAATGTCTAATTGTGTCCTATTTTGATGATATCTTGATGATTTGCAGCTATGGAGGCTAAAGGACAATGCAACGATGAATGAATGAGAAAAGAGGCCAAAACATTGAAAAGAGTAGAAATCTCCAAACTGCTGACCGCCTAAACAAAAGAGTGAATCACCCAATGGGCTGAATATCACCGAAAATGATAGTATTTGATGTCCAACATCAAGGAAGATTAGCGAAGAGAGGTCACATCGGTGATTCACCGAATTAATAAAGGCGGACCCTAACTCATCGCCGAAAGTGACAGATTGTTGAGTGAAAATGAAGGTTGAATTAGGCGAACAAGGTCAAATCCGGCTACTCGCCAATCATAAAAGGCGTATTCCATCGAGTCCGCCCATTGAAGTTCAAACACCTAAAGCCTTAAGCCAGTAAAGGGTGAACTGAAAGATAAGGATGACGATTCGCCGAATGAGTTTGGCAAATGGGGTGCGAAAGAAATTTTGGAGAAAGTATAAATAAATTGGAAGAGAGAGAAAGTGAATTTTTGATCAATTTTTACTCATTAGACACTGAAATAGAGAATATTCAGTTTTGTTCTTACTTTTGAGGTTTTGGTTAACCTTATAATCGACATTTAAGAGTTGAAAATGAAGTGAGTGCTTAAGATTATTGTTCAATTTCAATACAGTGTAGCTGCTAACTTCATAGGTATAATTTCTTTGTCTTTTATGATGTGTAGCTAAAACCCCAAGTTCTAGGGGTGTGATTATGGGGTTGGGTGTTGATTTAAATTAGTGGGTCTTTTCCCTTGCTCTATTTTATTTTTTTTCAATCATGAATTTGAATTGTTTAGCATGAACTTAATTTAAGGTGGCCAAATTAATCCTACTCTAGATCTCAAATTGGTGCTTGAAAGAGACCAATAGGAATGGATAATTAACTCAATGTGTGAAACTTAGTTGATTCTAGTTGCAAAATCAAGGAAATGGGTTGATTTGTGAATTACATAGATGAGACATAAAGAATATTCTATGAACTAATGTTATGAGATCGAAAGAAGATTAGTGTTACTAATAATTACCCAACTTATCTATGGTTCTTAGGCTTTATTGAGCAAGCAATTGTATGCCTAGTTAACATCAATGCAAACCTCCACACCCCTAGATTTAATCTAAACTATCTTTACCAAAATTAATATTTGTTAGGTTGATTGTTACCTTTTGGAAGAAGTAACTTGCTTCTTCTTTCTCCTCTATTTTTTTTACCCTTTTTCTTTATTCCTTAATTTTTGAGTATTTTTTTGTACTTCTATAAAATAAATAAAATTTTGAATTGCGTCCAATTTAAAGAGAATGATTAATTAGATGAATTCATTTTATTTTATTTTTGAAATGGAAAATAAGATCTATTTTCTCTTTTTAGATTACATTAGGTTACGAATTTTAGTTTTTTTTTAAAAAAAAATGAAATATAACAATTTGAAATGATTAGAAGTAGAATTTTTAATAAATTATCAAGGAAATTATCATAATTAAGGTATTCACGATTTCTTTATCCACATGAAATTGATTAAAATTCGTGAACACTTATAGATTGCCTATTTATTAGTTCTTCGACTAATTTTTAATAATAATTTATTACTTTAATAAATGAATGATATAGTGTTTGAATTAACTTTAATAGGGAGTAGACATGATATTGTATTAAAACTATAAATCTAGTAATTCAATTTTTTACTTTTAAAAAAGTCATAACATTATAATGTCAATATTTATTTTTTCAAAAAAAAATTGATTGTTTTCTCTGATGTCAACTTAATGTGAAGATTTATTTTTTTTCCTTAGTTATTTTATTTAAGAGGAAACACAAATCTGGACTCTAATCAAAATAAAATTTGTCTTTTTATTTCTACTTAATTATAAAAAGTTCACTTTAAATATGATGATATATAATTTTCCTAGTTTTTAATAATATACAATGATATATAAGTTATTTGAAAAAACAAAAGGTGTGTCATCCCAAAAAAGAAAGTTATATCTGTAAGAAGATAAGGTTAAGCCATAATCTAAAATGGTTGGAGTAAAGTGTATGTGTATGTCCATGTCCACAATTTTTGCATCTTCATCTCTACCACCTACTGACCCTAAGTTAAAACCTCCATTTCTCAAAAGCCAAACAAGAGTTGAAAGGAAACTGTCAGTTGCAGAGATTGAAAGAGCCATTGGTGCTGGCATTTTTAAAGATAGAGATACCAGCAGGTACGTATCCCTTCTTTTACTGGCAATTGGGCGGGTTGAGTAAAATTTGGGCAGGTCAAAATGAGTTAAGACAATAAACGAGTCAAGACTCAATCCAACTCAAATCTGTTGTGGCCAAAATGGGTTGGGTTAAAACAAATTAGGTGACAAGTTAATAACGGGCCATAACCCAATTCACTCAATTTTTTCTAGGTTTTAATAGTTTTATTTGTTATTTTATAAGTTTTTAGTATCTAATAAAAAAAAATTCATTATTAACTATATATAACATATAAAATCAAAAAAGAAAATTAAAAAATATTTTGACAAGATTTTATCAAAAAACAATTTGGATTACATATCAACCCAATTTTTAATGGGTTGAAATGTGTTAGGTTGAGATACGTTGAACTAACAAATGGACAGATCAATAACCAACTCAAACCTAAATGGATTGGATCGGATTGTACGGGTTGAGTTTGATTTTGCCACGCCTATCTGATATTACCATCTCAACTTTTTCTTTTTTGGTTTAATTTATTAAGGAGTGCAAAGGAGAATAAAACATTGTTTGATTCAATTTTGTCCAATTCTGTTGGGGAGAATGAAGGGGATGTTGAGAAGAAGCTCAGACAAACTGGTGAATGGCTTATTCATAAAACTGAAAACACATCTGCCTCTACTGGTAATTATTTAATTATTTAATTACTTTTCTTTTATTTACTTCCTTGTAGTATATACTAATATATTTTAATAAATATTTTGTCACAGGAAAACAGATTTTAGTTGCTGTCTTTCAATGGATTCTACCAATGTGGATTATTGCATTTCTTCTTGCTTCTGGGATCCTCAACCTACCATTTCTTGATGACTTGCTTTTGTAAATAATTATATATCCCCTTACATATTCAACTTATATTACTTTCTTTCATACTCCCTCGGTATATTTTTATTTTGCATGTTGCTAGGGGTGCAATTAGGAAGGGGAAGGGGTGTCACGCGTGACATTGTTTTGTCTGAAAAAATTGCTAAATAGGTACATACGGTTAAGAAACAAAAGCAAACTTAGAGGGTCTCTATATATTATAAGTGACACTACTTGAACAAAAAGAAGTGCCTAGCTTAGTTGTTTTTTGTTTTATTTTTTAGAAAAAATATAATAATATACATAAATTGTGTTTTATTTGTATTTTTTTGTAAATATGGTTTATATTATTTATTTTCTCATTTTAAAAACTGCATGTTGCACTTTTTGAAAGTCAATTCGACTAATTTTCAAAATTAAATTATATCACATTAATTCATATTTTAAACAGAAAAAATAGATATTCAAAAACTATATGAATAAAGTACTATAAATTGCAATTTTTTTATATCAATATAATGAAAAAATATATCTTAAAAATGTTAGTCAAAGTTCTTATAGTTTAACTCTAAAAGAGGAAACCATTACAATTAAAAGTGGACAGATTTTTTTTGCAAAAATATTATCATAAACTGCTTACCAACTGAATAATAAATTCAAAAACTCAACTACTAGCATCTAATACTGGGGAAAAAAAGGGAGAAGCAGAATTGTAATATGTAACATATATTAAACTTGCACCTCTAGTAAAATTATCAATTCTAATAGAGTTTTGAAGAGAATGCGTTGAGAATTGTGATTCTACACACATATTCGATCCTTTTGCACTATTTTGTATGATATTCACAAATTACAATGACGTTAAGCCAAGGTTTAAGGAGTTACAAAAGTTTTGGTACAAGTTAACTTATAAGAGACTATACGAACAATTTATCTTAATGAGCTGTATAAAAGGTTTAACTTTGAACGAGTATATCTCAAGATACAAAGAATTAGGTATTAAACCCACCAAATTTGTAACACCTCTCTCGTTCAGAGTATTTAAATTAGAACGCCAAATACTTACGAGTTTAACCTTATCGTTATACATCACATGTCGCTGAGATATTGGGAGAGTGAGGATGTAAATGGTTGGTTGTATCAAAGGAGTGATGTATGAAGGTGTTCGAAGTATTGGACCAAAGTTAGAAGCCAAAGGGAGTCTTGAAATAAAAATTCAAGTTGAAGATTTCATTACGACAATACATTTCAATAATTTGGTATATGTCTAACTTGAAACGAGTATATCTCTCAATATATAAGGATTTAGAGGTCCTACTACCTATCAGCTTAAAGATCTCTAGGTCAAGTTTCCAACAACATAACCTCTCAACAATTGAAGTTTGGGGTAAAAAAGTTATGGGTTATGCATGTTTTACCTAAAGTTGTGTGTAAATTTGATATTTTTAAGATTTCAACTTCATGGACCATTACAAATAGACATGTTAGGTAGTTTTTATAAAGAGTCGACAATTTTAGTTAGTTTTAGTTTGTCACTCAGTTTAGAACAAGTTCTTAGGTTTTTCTCTATCTAGTTTCTTGAACGAAGAACATCAATATGCTTTCAAGTTATGGGAAATTTCAAGTCCCAGTAACTTAATCTAGTAGAGTGCATCCGTAGGAAGTGGGTCAAGTTATGGGAAATTTCAAGTCCCACTAACTTAATCTACCATTAACCAAGACAGGTCGTGGGATGTTCTATAGACCGTTGATGGGTTTCATAGAAGAACTTCAGGCTTAGTGGAAATTTTGGGGATAAAGTTGAGTTCTATGGTTTGGGTCTACAGACCATAGGATGTTTTACGGGCCGTAGAAAGGCCTCGTCAAAGTTGGATGAATTTTAAGGTTCCAGTACTTAGTCTCCGGTTTACCAATACGGTCCGGAGAACTTTCTACAGAGTAGGTTGAACCTGTAGTTCGGTCCGGCAGTTAATTCATAAGGGTATTTGGGTCTTTTCCTAAGCACCTAATACATGTACCACATCGTTTTAACCTATAAAAAGAGACCATTTAAGTAAATTTACTCCTAAATCTACCGATTCCATTTCATTCCCCCAAAATCCTCTCAAGAGCAAGGAAGAAGGAGCTAGGGTTTCCAATTCAATCATCCCTTTTTCACCATTGTTTTGGTCTATAAGATCAAGATATGTAGAGAGTTCATCAATGGGTTTCATTCACCCATTGAGTCCCAAAGATTCCTCTTATTCTCCAATTTAATTTCTCTAAATTGGCTAGATGTTCATTCAATTCCTCATGAATTTTGTTTGTATGGATTCAATTATTTGTTTTTGATCATATCATGATAGTTTTGACATAATTACATGCTTTACAATCAATTTCATATGAACCCATGCATGATACATGATATTGACTATGAACCCTAGAAGGGTATGAATTTATAAATAAATTATGAAACTATGATTGATGTTTTCATGAAAGATATGCATGATTTATGAAAAGGATTGTATTATTATCTAGGTTGCTTTAAGACAAAGGTTTTCTCACATTAAGGGATCATGGTATGGTGAAAGGTTTTCTCACCTATGCATGATTCACGGTTTAAGGAGCTATTCTATGATGTTTTAAGCTTGGGTTGGTAACTTAATTGTGTTTTTCCATGTATGATCATATGCGTATGGTTATGACTATTCCATTGAGATTTTTACTTAGTACCGAGAGGATATTGAGATGGAGGCTCTCCCGTTAGTAGAGAACGGGTCTCTAGTAGCAATCTCTTTATCCCTAACTACGTACCCCCGTAGGTTGTCTTAAGTGTCATAGCTAGTGGATCCACCTAAGCTAGAAGTTAAGGTCCTTGCCTTGGCAAGTGAGGACATATTTTTTTGATGTGGGAGCAAGACACCAAATTCTATGTTATAGCTCACATGGTCTATATCGATTGAAATGCATATCCCACAAGACGAACTAAGTTAATTTCAAATATTTTATGAAGTTTTCCTTATATTTATGATGCATTGACTATGTTCAAGTTTTATGATGTTTCATTAAAGGCTTTTATGATGATTAGCTTGGTAATGCAATTCATGTTTTCAATTATGTCCCCTTATTATTATTTTATATTTTTATGTATATCCATCATACTTAGTACATGGAAGTACATTCCATGTATTAATGCATACTTGTGCCTACATTATTTCACTAATGCATACTTGTGCCTACATTACTTTACTAATGTAGGGTGTGTCGCTTCCTCTCCCTCCGCTTGTGGCTAGTTGGTGATCTTTTGGAGTTCGTAGAGTTGGTGACTCCTCATGTTCTAAGGACAAAAACATCTTTACTCTGGTTTCCTTATATTTTAGTTTTCGAATGTTGTACGTGGTGTACATGTTACGTCCCGACCACTTTCTTTGATGTACTAGATGGCTTGTCATGACTATGAAATTTCTGCTTTACAAAGTCAAACTCTTTTATTCATTGATGAAACTCTTTGCTTTTATCTATTATATTGTTTATATGTATGTCAAGTGGCTTGTGTAGGGCTTCTCAGAGTTCTTATACACCATGTCACATCTAAGGTGTACTTTGGGTTGTGACAAACTTGGTAATCAGAGCACAATGTTTTAGAAAAGGTCCTAGAATGTCTGACAAGCTTCATTGAGTAGAGTCTTGTTCATGAATATGAAGCGCATCACATATATGAATCAGAGGCTACAAAGCATTTTGAAAACTTCACTTCTTTCATTACTCTAAAGTCATCCCATAGAGTCTATCCCTATAAAGATCCTTCTCCTAAATAGTATTCGATCCTTTTCAGGAAATGGCCCCTCAAAGATCTTATGTGAGAAGGAACGCGGTCAATGACAATGTGGAGCCCGAGGTTCCTCAAGTTTCAGTTGAATCTTTGGCCGAACAAGTGACTCATGCTGATTTTCCAGCCCTTTTTCAAGTGTTGGCTCAAGCTATGACGACCCAAGCTAATAAGGAGACTAATGCTCCCGTGAACCTGAACATGGGTACCGTGACAACATTCCCAGCCGTAGTGATGTGAAAACTTTGACAAAAGGGTTGGTTAAAGATTCGCTACTTTGAAGGGTGGTTTTTCATCTTCAATAAGTGAGATTAGAGTTGTAAAGATTTAATTTATTTTACTCTTTTCATTTATAATTTTATTTGAAAGTGAAAAAAATCATGTAACCTCTTTATCTATCAAAAGTGCTTCTTTTAGAAATGTTTCTTTTTTCTTTAAGAATTTCGGATATATGCACAGGATTAGGACACATGTATGTCCATTAGTATAAATGATAAAAATGCGTAAAGACACTAATGTCTCAATATTATAAGTGTACCGTTTACGATAGTTTAAGGGTATATTTATCTTTTTTTCTCTAAAAAGAATAATAATCTCTCTTTTCTTTTTCTTCATTTGGTCAAAGATGAAATTGAGATATAATTAACTTAATTCTTACTACCTTCTTTTATAAAACATAATCAACAACTAACAGCAATTCTTACAATGTCAAAACTAGTTGTGCAGTTGGAAAGAAATTATAATGTCCACAGGACCAAAGTACATTTATCTCTGTATATTAATTACTCGTTTTTGGCTAGAAAAAAAATAGGTTGAACACTAATAATACAGGATTTCATATATCGTTTTATTTTACAACTGGTAAAAAGCATATAGCTGAGTTGGTTATGTAGGTAATGTCCTAAGCAGTCTCAGAGCTCGCATCCAATGTGACCCTTGAGCTAATACAAGTCTTCTCAAAATTGGCACACTTCCTGCAGCTATAATTGCAGCATGATTCTCACTCTCCATACTCAAATTATATAGTATTGCTAGAGCTGCTTCAACAGCTTGCTCGCTCCCATTTTCAAGCACCTTCACTAACGGAAATATCCCTCCTTCTGCAGCCACGGCTCTGGTGGAATTCACCACCTCTTCAGAGATTATTCTGTTCAGTTCTACAACAGAAGCCTCTTCTACTTCCCGTGAATATGAGGTCTTCATCTGTTCTATCAGCCTTGGGATCGTCTCATAAAGAGTTACTTCTAAGTTGATCGGATTATCATAGTCAAAATTTGGACCAGAGAGATAGCTGAGCTTCACAAGACAGGCAGCAACCCAGTCTTTGTGGTATAGAGGGATGTCAGATTTCAGAACCTTCCGCAGTAATTTTGTGAAATGAGATGCATTTACTTTATGACAGAATTGCTCAAAGTCCAGCAGTCTTGTAAGTAATCGAGATGCTGCAGATATCGCATGACCTGCCTCTTCTACCTCAAGGGCATATAGTTCCGGTTTCTGCATATCTATTTCAGATTCTGTATCTACAATATAATTGTTGAATCCAGTTAGTTATGTCCAACAACAGGAGGAAGCAACAGAATTTAATGTAAATATTCTCTGGTCATGATAGAGACTATTATTTTAGCATAAGATCTTCATACCACAAGTGTAAATAAGAACAAATGACTAAATTTCATCATGTCATCCACCATGCTTCAAGTTTTCTTCCTTTAACAAAAGAACAAAATATGGAATCCCCCCCCCCCCCCCAACACACACACCACCCACCCAACAAAATGCTATTAATTTTACACGTGTCAAAATTTGCATAATTATAGGTAGAAACTACCTTAACTAGACTCCATAATGCTGGCTATGCTATCAAAGACGGATCCAGGATTTGAAATTTATGGTTTCCTACAACAACCTTAAGTTAATATATAATAATAGGTGGGTTCACAATCAAATATTTATAGATATTTAGTAAATTTCATAATATATATATAGGGTCTAGACAAAAGCTACTGGGTGCCATAAACCTACATGATACATATATAGGGTCTAGACAAAAGCTATTGGGTCCCATAAACCTACATATCCTATTGTGGATCTGACCGTATATGCTTGTAGCCTTGTACAAACCTAAAGACAAAAGTAAAGACGCGTATAAGTTTCTGCAGCCCCTGAATGGAACACCCTGGCCCACAAATGCCATGTCTCAGACAAACAGATTAATGCAGATCACTGGCTAGTGAATTTATCTTCTAGTTCAGCTTGAACGATTTTACCGACCTGAGCAAAAGAATGAGCTTGTAACATACGTAAGAATTTTCAAATCAGCTGTAAGTCAACAGATTTACTCAATTACAAAAATTAACTTGTGGTGGTTAAGATTTAACTTTTCCACTGAACTGAAGAGAAATATTCTATAGAACACTAAAGCAATGAATACAAAAGGTGCACCATTATTATCAAAAACTCTGTACATGTTAAGCAGATCTGGATGGTTAGATAGCAACTTTCTACTTTTGGTGTAAAGAACATTGTATAGAAAATGCTGAACAATTAGTAGATCTTTTAGGATTACTGTAATTAGTCTCTTGTTCTAGCTTGTTACTACCATTTTGGAGGTCTCCAGCATACCTTAATGCTGAGGAATACAACATTACGAGTTTCAAAAAAAAAAGATCTGGGTGGTTGGACATTTTCTCACTGTTAGAATCTTGCAAATATAGTACTCTCTCCATCCTAATTTGTGTGACACCGTTTGACTTGATAGAAAGTTGTCCTAGAAAGTTTAAGAAAAAAGGAAGATTTTAAAATCTGTAGTCTAAAACAAACCTTAGACATTTGTGTGGCAAAAAATTATTTCATTAGTGGAAAAAGGGAAATTTTAAAGTCAGATTGTTTCTAATTAACAAAAGGTGACGTTCTATTTTGGACTAACTAAAAAGCAAAGTATGCCACATAAATTTGTTATATATCAGTAAAGATCAATTAGATTGACTCGTTCCTTGCAATTATGTAATTAGATTGATTGTCTTACCTTCTTTAGAGCATATAGATTCTACTATCTAACCCCGTAGCTTGACGGAATAATCAAGCAGTGTTCCCTCTCAATTTCTTCTCACGTGTATCAGAGCATATCGTGAGAAAATACTCACATCGGAGACTTACGTGGCCACTATATACACTTATCATGAGAAATACTCATTGTCGGGGACTTCCGTGGCCACTATATACACTATTTTGAGGTTTGTCACTAACCAGGAGCACGGTGCATATACCAGTGCCACAAGTAGCATTGAATTCCTGTGACCCTACCCAGAAATTTTGTTTTCGTAGGGTCGTCCACGAGCCTTGACGCACCACCAGTTGTACCTACCTCTGCGTTCTACGCTAGCGCGTTCAGTGTTGTCTAGTCACTTTCTTAACCCACCTGAGTCCAAGGGTGGACATTCAGTTCTTCAGTTCAAATTTTTAGAACTTTAGTTTGGTTCTTTGCTTTTCAATTTTCGGATTGTATTACCAAATACTGAACCATAGTTTGTTCAGGTCGATTTAAGTCGCAACCATCACACTACTTTGTGCTACAATGCCCAAGTATTTATCTAATTAAATTGGGCTAACTTAACATATATACTTAGAAAAGCTTGGTTTTCCAGTTAACCGAAATACCGATAGCTTAAGACTGAAAACCAAACTTAATAAAATCAAAACTGAAAACTGACCTAAGAACCAAATCAGTTCGGTTTGGTTTGGCCCACTTATTTGATTTTTTCAGTTTTATGCCCACCACTACCTGGGTCACTTATTGATTCGACCTCACCCATCAAGGTCCCACTATTTCTTGCATAGCAACAGCTCTCCGACAAAGATCCAAGAAGCTTTGACTAAATTCTTGAAATCTTGTGAATCAACCTACCATTTCAGACCCTCAAGTGATTTGAGAAGTTTATTCAAACAACTTTTCTGGTGACTTTTTCGGGCGAGCAAGCTACTTCAGCATTTCCAGCATCATATCTTCATATTTATCCCTTTCTATAGTATATTTCTCCATTTACTTGACTTTCATTTAAAAAAATTCACTTGGAGTGGATGCTTTTGGCTCAAAAACCATTGATTGCAATTCGAACAAGTGATAACCACAGAACCTTTGGCAGGTAGCGCAAACTACTTTATCTTGGTCTTCTATTAGATTATGGTGCAAAGGTAAGTGAGTTTAGGATCTACTTGGTTAACAAGCTAAGGATATCGATGAGAAAGTTTAGGGAGAATTGAAAAGATCGATGCTCAATTGTGTAGTCTTTTATGAAAGTCTATTAACTCAAGGTATCTCTTTGTTCGACCATTCTAAGCTTGTCTTTTAATTTGGGAGAAGGCTAGTGCTTTACACATAAACGACATTTCTTGCTTATATAATGTGATTTTCTGATTGACATACTTTAAAAGTAGGATATATATTTGTCTAACTATCTTGGACAGGACCAGACAGTTGTAGAATAGTATAATCAGTCGATGTCTGCTACTGCAAGTATTAATGAACAATTGGAGCAATGTCCGGAGACTTTTTGGGTTCTTAGCACCTGTTGAGCCTCCATGTGATCCTCAATGCATGACCAAATCTTGGTTTGTCCTACTGTTCCTACAGTGGGTGATTTGTTCCGTCAGTTACCAAGGCTTGCCGCACCATCGACTGCACCAGTTGCCATTCCTCCCAGTCACACAATCACAACACACTGATATCAGCAGACTCTTCTGTCCTAGAATCTAAGACTAGAAATAAAAAATGAGAATCGTTTGGAAAAAATAGACGGAAATGTAACTTTTGTCACAAAATTGGTCATATTCGTGAGAAGTACTTCTCTTTACATGATCAACCTCCTAAAACTGCTCATGTTGCTCAGACTGAGTCCACCGGTAACCTAACCAATCCAATGTTCTACTTATATGAGGGGGAGTATAATGACTTGCTTTTGTATCAGGTACTTGCAAGTACCTAGACATCTTCACAGGTAGCTTCAGTTGCTCAAACAGATAATTTTGTTTCTTTCGCACAGAGACTTGAGTATATGCCCAGATTAACTGGTAGAGGTCACCAGGGGTTCCCAAATGTTGACATAGAAAGTAGTAACTGTTATTGTTGTCTTAAATATTGTTCCAGTGCCAATTGCATGATTGTCATAAGATGATCATGAAATTAATGTTTCTTTTTTAAATGAAAGACAATTGCATGTACTCGCCTCACTGATCAGAATTTAATTGTTAACTAATAAATAGGAAGGTGATAAAATAATTAATGCAATATGAAAGACTATTTAATCATAAAAGAGTGGATCACTAAATTGAAACATCACCCTATCCGACACTTTCAAACCAAGGACCTTGGTTGATTAAGGTACTTCCTAGGTTTTGAGGTTACTCAATCCTAATCACATATTACCATCTCACATAGGAAGTATGCTCTTGATATTCTTGAGGGGACAGGAATGATCGACTGTAGGCCTGTTAATACTCTAATAAACCTGAATGTAAGCTTAACCTGGTCAGGTGAGCCTCTTAGTGATCCTAGAAGATATAGGAGGTTTGTGGGCAATTTGAATTATACAATTGTGACTCACCTGATAATTGCAATTCGCTTCTTGAATTCTCCTTGTGATAGTCAAAATGCAGTTATTCATATCCTTCAATATATTTATTTATTTACTTGAAATTATTCATATCCTTCAATATATAAAAAACTGCTCCAGGGAGAAGTCTATTACATGAAGATAGAGGGCATGAGCAAATTGCTCGAAATACAGATATTGGACAGGGTCACTCTCCAAAAATGATCTACCCCTAGAATCTGGATACTACGTTCTAGTTGGGGTAAACTAAGAAACAAAATGCTATTGCAAGACCGGGTGCAAAAGCTGAATATTAAGCTATGGCAGTACCTACGTCTGAACTCATATGGGTCAAACAACTGCACAAAGAAACAACATTTGCGAGATCTATTAAGTTGAATGTCTTTCATGAGACTTGAGAGGATCAAACACATGAAAATTAATTTATCATTTCGTAGGAGAAAAGATATTCTCACGAGACATTGACTCAGAGTCCATAAGGTCAAATGATCACCTACAAAATATATTCACTGTTGCTAATCATCCCCAGAACGAAATATGTAGCAAGCTTGGTACATACAATTTGTATGCACAGGCTTGAGGGGAAGTGTTGGAATCTTGTAAAGATAGTACATATTTGTTAGGATCAATTAGATTGAATCATGCACCACAATTATATAGTTAATTAGAATGTCTTCCCTTACTTCAAGAAATTTTCCTTCTTAATTTCTCCTCTCTCACACTCACAAAAAAGAAATATGAATAGTAATTGTTAGAATAGGAATAGGTATATACAATCCTACTTAGAATAGGAATAGAAATAGGAATAGGAATAGGAATAGGAATAGTGAATAGTATCCTACTTGGGAAATAATTGTATTGCAGTATCTATAAATAGGGTCTATGTACCTTCGGGTGGCTCAGTGGTTTGGGCTTGGGACTTTCATGTTGGAGGTCTCAAGTTCGAAACTCCTTGCCAACAAGAGCAAGGGGTTTGCATTCTGGGTCGAGCTCGTCACATCGGTCTTGCCTAGTGCGGGTTACCTCTCCTATGTGGTTTGCGAGCTATTGCATAGGAGCGGGGATTTTACCTTGTGCACACCCAAAGGGTAGCGACTGTGGGTTTCCTTTGTCATCAAAAATAAAATAAAAGAAAATAGGGTCTCTGTGTAATAATGTAGATACACAATTCAATAATATTTTTTTTCAATATTTCTCACATGGTATCAGAGCCTCTACGATCTTGGTAGAGAATCAAAGAGCTTCCACCGCCGGCGGTGGCTATTACCCATATATGCCACCCGTCTGGCCATTGATTATGTTAACAAAAGTAGGGACAATAATATATGCATGCACCCCATATTCAGGGGAAGAAAACTTAGACAGACAGGTCACCGTGTGTCAATTTCCATTGACTTTCTAGGGCTATTTTGTGTCAACCCCATATCTATCCAATTTATGTAGCACTGTGCCATCTTTCTATGACTACTTTCTTATATCTAATTTGTGTAGCACCGTCCCATCCTCCCGGTGACTACTTTTTTATATCTAATTTGTGTAGCATCGTGTCATCCTTCCGGTGACTACTTTCTCATATTTAGTTTGTGTAGCACTGTGCCATCCTTTCGGTGACTATTTTCTGATATCTGATTTGCGTAGCACCGTCCTTTTCGGTGACTAGTAGTGTTTTGGAAGGCGACAAAAGGTGAAAACGGTGCGCCTCACCGCACTCGCCTTTTTGAATTGAGGCGCCAATTAATACCAAAAACTTAAAATATTCAACTCCATATATAAATATCCAAAATCTCAATAGCAATAACATATATTAGCAAATATTATATTAATTAGTGTATAACTAAATTGAGTAGGGGAGAAAAAAATATAGAAAGGATTGAATTTTTTT
>JAJOOE010018115.1:0-18337 GCA_036250405.1 Solanum raphanifolium | reverse complement strand
AAAAAAAAAAAAAAAAAAAAAAAAAAAAAATATATATATATATATATATATATATAATAAAGGAGAAACATAGATAAGTTGATGTGACACCTTTCTATGGCCTTCATTTGCATTTATCTTTTTTTTTTCATTTTTTTGGTTTTTTAAATTTAAATTAATTATTGTATTGTAAAAGTAATTACTTAATTTATTACAAATAAATATTTTATTAATGGATGAACATTTACAACAAAAACTCTTCACATTCTTTTTTTATTTGGTTATCTCACTTCTAATCATAAAATGATAATATTTTCTTATATTTTAAGTATTTTTTAATTTATTAAGAAGGAGTTATTACCCATGACTTACCTCTCTTTAATTTTAACTTTTAATAATATTCATAACTCCCATAATTTTTATGTCCATAACCTCCAAACTTAAATTTGCAAGTTTATGATGTCTTATGGTATTCCTCTATTTTGCCTATAAATTTATTCTTAGTTTCATGAAGATTCACATTCAAGATTACCCTTTCTCTTCTTCATCATATTGGTTTGTGAATGAACTAACATGAGAATGAAAGAAGTACAAGAAGGTAAGAAATTTTCATTCTCAAGTCTTTATTTTTTCAATTTCTCTATTTTATCTGTATAAATTCATATTTGATTTGTGAATGAACTAATATGTAACAAAAAAGAAGTACATGAAGGTAAGAAATATTTCATTCTCAAGTCTTTATTTTTTCATTTGTTCTATTTTGTCTATATAAATTCATATTTAGTTTCATAAAGATTCACATTTAAAATTATCATTTCTCTTCTTCATCATATTTGTTTGTGAATTATCTAACATGTAACAAAAAAAGAAGTACACGAAGGTAAGATATATTTCATTCTCAAATATTTATTTTTATTTTTATGTACTTGGACATGCTTTCTTAATATGTTGTTCATATATGTATTATATAAAAAATACCTTTGTAATTCTTAACAATGTGTTGTCAGTATGTAATTGTTCTGTCTAATAGTCAGTTTTCGGGATATAATGTAGTTTAATTATAATATTTGTTATATTTCGAGAAATGATAATTATTTTAGTATTGTTAGTACTATTGAAAAAATAATATACAAATATATTACATATAGTTTAAATTTCTTTTTTTCTTTTGGTATAATTATTTTTTAATTGGTACATGATATTTTATTTATTCAATTGGTTGCATATGCTGAAGAGTTTGACATATGAAGCAAAATATGGTGGCGGATCTTCTTGCAAAGGAAGATTGTAGAAAGAAAAAAAATGAAGCATAATTAAAAAATATTTTTGCTAAATCTTTCTTTTTTTACTGACTTGTATTAGTAAGTTAAGCTACTTTTCCTAGATTTTTTTAAATTTTGATTTGTATAAATAATTTAGCTACATGTATTGTCAATGTTAATCATTTGGTCTTTTATTATTCTACTATTTTTTTTTGTTATGAAGCACAATTAATATAATTATCTCATTTCTATAACAAAAAAAATTATGATGGTTAGGAGTTTCATTTTTATTACACTTGCAAGAAAGTAATTGAAAATAAAATATTAATTTCAAGATACCTAACTTTTGTGTGTGTAACAATCTATTTTTCTCACCATTCTTTTTTGTTTGAAATTAATTTATAATTTTTATGCAGTCATCGATTATTATTTTTTTTTTGTTCATACTTTGTATTTTCTCCCCTTTTTTCATTAATTTATTTTACAAAAAAAAAATGAATGCATAATTATTAATACATTTAATTTAATAAAATTGTACATTTGAATTATTTATAACTCATGTCTCTCCATCTACTTGTACCTTCTAATCTTAAATATTATTCATAACTTTTGTATGTTTCATTTTTCATAATTCTTATAAATATTTGATTAGCGTTCAAAAAATTATAATAAACAAATATAATAATAAAGACATAATAAAAAATTTAAAAGTTTTTTTACGATATCAGAATTTGTATAGAAAATTAGTACTCCTACAAAAAATAGAGGAAATTCAAACATATAAAATATTTTCAACGTAATACAATATATTGTTATTTCAACATATTACCTCTTATTCAATTTACTTCGCCACGGTGAATATTCTGTTCTACTATATACATTTGAATAGTTTGCACTTAAAAAGATGCAAAAAAAATATTCTATTTTATATGTTTTAAAAATGAAAAAATGTATCATGTTGCAGATGAAAAAAATATTAATATTGTCTTATATATTCGGTACTAACATAAATATAAATTTTAGATATTATTATCTTATAAATATTTCATATAACCGCGTGAAGCGTGGACAATTTCACTAATGAAGACCGCAATTGGATCAACCGATGGTCTTTATATGTTTCTACCAAAGTAAATAATCTAACGATAAGTTATATTCATTAAATAGGTCTTTGGCGTCTTTTGAGTTTTTTATTTGTTGTTTGTTTGAAAAAAAAGGGATCATTGGGTCGGTATATATTATTTTGAACTAGATAAATTATAAGAAAAAAAATCTAATGTAGATAGACTATAAGGAAAAGACTAACATAGCTAGATCTTTTATTTCACTCACTAAGAAAATGACAAGTAATAAATAATATTTTAAAAATAAAATAAAAATGAGGTTGTTAGTTTCATCCCTCAGCTACTGAATAGCCTTAAAAACACTCATTTACTTGACTAACTTAATTTAAAAACATCTTTCTTGTGTCATATAATATATCTATGTGTATGCCTCATTAACAGAAAATTTCACGTGTACATTCGTGAATAATATATTTATGTGTGTAGCATGAGAGAGGTGTATTTAAGTTCAACAAATTAAGTAAAGGGATAATTTTAAGATTGTTAATAATTTAGGGAAGAAACAAATAATTTGTGTCAAGTTCAAAAATATTAATTGACATTAAAATTAGGAGCTTGATTATAGATTTGGGTGAGTTTTTGGGTCTATGCTGGACATATAGTAATATAGGTGTCTACAAACTCGTTTACTTGCGAATTTGCATATTTGATAAATCGGGAATGTTTTGAAACTTTACGAAAGGGAAAGGCATGATATGCCTCAAAATGCAAGTAACTTCTCAACCATATATTCACGATACTTCTCAAAAAAATCATCAAGAATTTGTGATCCATATGGGACTCACGAGGTCGATATATCGAGACGGACGATCTCCACGTGTTTGTGCGGACAATCTCAACGCACTATCATGATACGTCTAAACTTACACCTCAATTAAGAAGTATAAACGACATAAGTCAATTATAGAACTCAACTAGAGTTGAAGTCGATCCCACATGAAATTTACAGTAGAAATAAACTTACTTACACTTATATTCAGTTGTGGTCAATATTTCCGTAAGAAATAAATTGTTAAAAGTAAATATTTGGTTGTTTTTTATTCAAGTAACCAATTTCTGTTAAAGTTGAATGTTAACGGTAGCAAACAATAGTTTCAAGATTTGATGTTTGATTTAGATAGACCAAGATTGTGTTTCTCCTGACCTTTAACTTACAACTCGAATTCTACACGAATAATGATTTATTGTCAACCTCATACATTCATAGCAAGTTATGTGCATCTAAACGTCCTTCAGCCCTATTAGATGACTTTCACTATTGTCCTCTCGATCTTAGAGTGTTTTGAAGTCTTACCATTACATACTTGTTAAGAAGACTATCCTCTCTCGAGCTCGAATCTTTGAAACAAGTAGATATAATTCGTTTTTAGATTTTTTTTAATTATCACTTTTCTCTCGAACAAGTGATGAATACATGCATGTTCTAGTGTGTGCACTCATTAGAAGACATTCATCATGAATATAGAAACGACATATGCGGTAATCAATCAAAAGTTACTCAATTTTGAATCTAACGTTGTGTTTTAGTCATGGTTCCCACAACCCTAGTTGTGGTGTTTAGGCACTCATATTCTTAATGAAACAAACAATAGAGATTACCGAAAGCATAATGAAATAGACTTACAATAATTGCAAAACCAAAACCTTCTTGATTATGAGAACTCAATCAAGATCATAAAATTGATATAAAGTGTTTGACCAAAAGTGTGTAAAAAAGGAAACTATCATTTCTCCACGAAGAACTTGTCTTAGAGTTTTGATGATACTATAAAAATAAACCCTAAGGAATTAAAATAGTCTTAGAAAAGAGTCCTACACGAAGTAGGAAACATCACAGTCAACTCAACTCACGAGCAGGGTAACGGTCCGTGAAGCTGTTCACGACCCGTCAAAACCCCTTGTGAAACCATACTTAAACAAAAAATTGTCAATCTTCAACTGCAGCTTCTTTACGAGCCATTGCACGGCCCGTACAGTGCACCACGGTCCGTCTAGGGTCTCGTCTTATCACACTTGAACTTCATCCCTTTCAGATCACTTTCAAGACCATCTCCATGTCCCGTTGACAGCAAGACGGGCCGTCTGGCCTCTCGTTTAGTCTGTCTCACTTCATTTTCACTCTTTCTTTCTATCACTTGCTTCAAAGTATTTTACTTGCACAGTATCAAAAGAACCATCATATCCACATAAACACGCTCGACTTCTTGCACTAATTATTTGTTTTGGGCATCAAATGTGTTATGAGTTCACGGCAGATCATATCATAAAATCAAATCATCCCTAACACGAATTATCTCCACATGCCCAACTTATAATCATAAAACGATCTCAACACGGATGATCTCCACATGTTGGATACTTACTCATATCCAACCTCATGTCAATGCATGTGCATAGTATAATATCAACAAAATAGGGAATGATGATGCACATTTTGAAGCTTTACGAAAGGGAAATACAAAATTTTGAGGATTCGTGACATATGTTCGGCATTCAAGGGTATTTTAAGACTTTCAGACTTCATTGAAGGATATTTTTTCTAATTAAAGATTAAAAATAGAATATTTAATAGGTGAAACTGAAAGATGGGGGTCTCGTACCAATAGTGTGACGGATATTGGTACGAGTACCGATGTTATAAAGAGATAGTTTATTACTATGAAATGATGGATTGTAATATGAGAATTTGAAAATATATAGGCATTATCTGATGTATTATTGACTTGGGTTTGTGTTTCTTTATTGAATCCGTATATTTGTGATAGTTAAGTTGATTATATGTCATACCGATATTTGATTGATTGAAATGCATCAACATCCCCTATTTTGTTGATATTATATTGTGCACATGCATTGATATGAGATTGAGTATGCGTAAGGATTCGACACGTGGAGATCGTTTTATTAGTACAAGTTGGGCAAGTTAGGGATAGTTTTATTTTATGATAATGCGTTGAGATCGTCCGCAGATACACACAGAGATCATCCCTATCGGTATATAAATATCGTGAGTCCCTCGTGGGTCACACAACAATTGATGATTTTTTGAGAAGTATCATGTATATACAGTTTAGAGGTTACTAATTACTTGCATTTTGAGACATATCATCTCATGATTTTGCATTGCATCTCATCATATCCTTCATTCTTGTATGATTTTATGCTTCATTGGGTTTAGACATTACATCACATTTGATTATCCATATTTGGTGAAACTTGACTAACAAGTATAATGTAAACTTGTAAAATTAAAGAATGATTGTTTATACACTTATGTCTCTACTTTTTCATTGTCGGCCTATGAGACATACAAGGTACACATGGTTTCGACTCATATTTGTACTCTTTTGTGTTGCATATCTAATTCTGAATACGAGCGCATCTCGTAGAGTTTTCCAAGTCCGAGCTTGAATTATCTTGGAGTTGTGGTGAGCTGCTTGACTTTTTCGTGGCCCACACCTCCCTCTACCTCGATATATATTTTGTTATTTTAGTATTCAGAAATGATATTTCTTATGTTTAGAATTGTCATTTTAGTTTTAGACGTGCACTGTATTGTAAAAGCTCTTGTACTTATGACACCAAATCTTGGATGATATTTCAATATTTCCGTATTCATTTTAGAAGACTTATCTCGAGATATTTTACTTGTCACTTACCTTTCTCTGAGAACAATATAAATTGAATTGATAAGATTATTTGATTGACTTACCTATCGGGTTGGAACATAGGTTTCATTGTGCCACGATCCAAAAATTCACGTGATGACACTTGTCTATTTCCACCAAGACAAGTCAGCCCCAACCCAACGAAAGGAAAGAAATGTGGAAATACAGTAAAACAAGAACAAGATAAAGCAGCAAATTTATTCTTCTATCAAAACCCTTAAAACTTGGTTGTCATGTGTACAAACCACTAAATACGTAAAGTGCGGAATTAAGAAATAAGTACAAGTCTCAATCTTTGTTTCTCAAATAGAACAAAGCATAAGCAAAAGGAAAAAGAGGGTCCGCCGAAGTGACAAGCAACTATCTCTTCAAATCCTTGACAGTCCTCAAAATCAGAAGATGGAGAAAGAGATCACGCGGACTCGAGCTCGAAACCTTCAGAAGTGTAGAAGCAAGAGGTGAGTACCAACAACACGGTACCTAGCAAGCAACCTAATAAACAAGGCATCTAGCTAGAGATCGAATACCTCTTACACTCCAACCGATCCTTCTCAAACTACAACCTGCATAGAAATCAGCCCAACCCAACAGTTCTATAATAAACAACACACAAGGCTCAATATACACAGTTCAATTTTTACAATTCAACAATCAAATGAATCAAATAAGTCAATCTTAATGTCAAGTAGTTCAGTCACACAAAACAAGTTTATCAATCACCATTAGCAACCAAGTCATGCATAAGCATCAAATGCATTAAGTCACAATAATCAATCTCTCACTGGAACCATTTTCCATCGACTTTGTAACCATTTATCGGAAATGACCTCGGGATAATAACACTCACCGATAAAGACCTCGGCATCATAGACACTCGCTGGAAATGACCTCGGCCTATTAATACTTGCTGATAAAGACCTCGGCGTCATAATCATCACATGTCTCATCCGGATGCTCAATGATCAATGCATACAAACAATATCACACCACATAGAAGACACAACAATTCGCGCAATTCAAATCCACATTCATGCTTTCAAGTATTTCATCAATCAATCAATAAAGGCACAATAAGACAATTTACATCATCATGTTATTCACATAGCCCTTTTCATTTCAACTCCTTTTTATTCATTTAGATACATCAAGTGGACAATTAAACCATTTACCTCATCCCTATTACTCCCAACACACAAGCAACAAAGAAAGTACACAAATTCTATTATAATATAAAATTTATAAGGAGATCACTTGCCTTAATTCAATCAACAATCACTCAAGAAATGCTCAATATGATTAGGACAGAGAACAAATAAAATATTAGCAATACATTGCAGATTTAAAATGCTCAAGTTGACCTAAGAACAAGCATCATCAACGAGTATGGTACTAACATCTATGGAATAATGTGTGTCCTAACAACTCAGGGTATTTATTTGAAGACGATATTAAAGTTTTCTATGTTAATGATTAAAGATTTGATGATTGTATTTATATTTTTAATTTATGACGATGCCAATAATCTAAGATAAATTGTGGATTTAATATTAAGTTTATTTTTATATTATTTATGTTATTCAAACATATTAAAATTGACAAGTATTATATGCAATAAATAAAAATAACATTTCATATTGTCATAAAAAAATACGTAAACTATATTTAAAATAAAACAATGATTACATATACATTAGAACAGTATGTAGAAAATAAAAATATATAAGAAAAAGTGCAACTATAACAAATAAAAAAATAACAAGCATAAAATTCAATAAATCTAGCCAACTCTGTAACAATTTTAAATTTAAAACAAGGACAAGAGAACACAAATAAGTCTTAAACTGTTGATTGTTTTCTCATTTTCATTCAATTTTTCTCTCAAAACATTTCTCTCACGTAGAATGTTTCTTAATAAGAAACTAAGTAGATTTTTATCTTTTTCATCTTCATTAACGTTGGGTTGCATAACAAACCTCATATGATCTGTGAAGTAGTTATATCTCTTTCATTCAGGGGACTTCTCTTTGTCAAAAAATCATCTTCCAATAAAAATAATTACATCCATCATTTGTCTTAAATAATTTAATAAATAAAATCAAATTATTTGAACTTAAAACAAGTAATCCACTTTTGTTTTATTAGCTCTAAGAAAGTAACACAAAATCTTACTTTCGATATATAGAATCCCCAAATAAACGATCCAATTTTTCATGAGTATTTGATGTCTTAATTCTACGATGATCTTTACCGTAACAAATATTGTATTGTATAAAAATTCTTGAGGTTTGAAACACTTATAGCATGACTAGACTTTCAACCAAGTTTGGAGAAAGAAAGAAGATTTGAAGATGAACTAGAGCAAATATCAAAAACTCTGCCCTAGTTTAAAGACTTGTATAGCATACTAAATTATTAGTATGCTGTAAGAGTCCACACGCCTTAACAAACGTTAAAATAGTATGGTGGCCATTTAAGTAGATGATATAGTGCGCCAATTCATTACGTTATTGCTAATTTTTGTCATTTTTATTTTAACAAGTTATAATTATGTTCACTTTTCTTTTATTACACATCATTTAGATTCCAGACTCGAATCCTCATTTATTATGCCATTAATTTAATACTCCCTCTGTTCCATATTTCATATTCGGATCTGGCTCCCCTCCATTACCTCTTCCCTCCATTTTATTAAGTGCACGTCTAGATTAGAGACATGTGTCATATTTAAAGTTTAAAGGTCAAAATTATATTATATTAACAAATATCATAATCATAGTTAACTCAACTAATTTTAGAAAACTACTCTCCAAATTTGGTAAGGATTACAATATATTCTATACAAAATTTGATATTTATTAATATCATTAATTTCATATTATATTTTTGTATTTAAATATTAAATTGTAAATTTTTAGTTTTAAACCAATTATTTTTAAATGATAAAAGATTACTATTGTGCGTTCTTTTGATTACTTCTTAATTACTTCTGATCAATTGCCATGTTCTCCTTTTTTTGGATCATTTTCCAGCTTATTTAATTCTACTTAACAATTGCTAGAAAGGAGCATGATTTTTTTTTGTCTATTGCTACAGTACGTTTTTCAAAAATATAATAATATATAATTAAATAATTGGAGTGGATTAGTAAGATAAATAAAATAGATACCTTCTTATTTCTTATAATAAAAATAGTTTAAAATAAAATTAGATTTCAACAAAAAAAATATTTAAATTGATTGGGTGATTTTTTAAGTGAAGTATCAATAGTTGATTGACTTTCTAAGTAGGCGTTTGGCCATGCGATACCATATCACGATATGGTATCGTGAGATGAAATCAGCGTTTGGACATGCAATTTTACGTTGATTCCATCTCATGATTATCATGAGATGTGATTCCATATTCTCTAGTAACCATGATATGGAATTATATGGGAATTCCATATCATGATTTGAGATATTTTAATACAAAAATTGATTCATGAGTTTATATTTTGTTAAAACAACCCCACATTTATATCTACTAACCATTTATTTCATATGTAAATAAAATTTATAATCACATCATTACTTTTTAAAATTTATTATTCTCACTGACAAAAAATTTATTATTCTCACCAACATATAGTCACTTTAACTCACACCAACCGATTATTAAAGTGATGAAATATTTATGGTCTATGAGCATGAAAATATAGTTGCGGATGATATTGACCAACAAATGGCTCAAAGTAACAATGTTGGTTCGTCTTCTCGGTCACATGATCGAGAAATGTAAGTTCAACGTGAGGAAATTGTCCGTACTATGTGGGAGGATTATATTAAGGACTAGTACACTACAATTTATGTTCAATTTTTTTTATTAAATTAAAGTTAGATGAAACAATTACTTAAGTGGAGAACAAATAGCTTTGTAATAATTTATTATGTGATTTTATAATTTTTTGTTTATTTGATAAGATTGAATAAACAATTGGGGTTATTTTAATAGTTTTACAACTTATGGGTTTTTTTATGTTTATGAGAAAATATACAACACAAAAATTCCAAATCGCATGTCCAAACAAAACTTCAATTTCATCTCATGATTCCATATCATGATACCATATCATGATTCCATATCATGATACCATATCGCATGGCCAAACAAGCCCTAAGTAAAATATCAATAGTTGAGTGACTTTTGAGTTATAATCATTAATTTCATATTATATTTTTGTATTTAGATATTAAATTGTAAATTAAAAATATAAGATGAAATTAAAGATATTAATAAATATCAATTTTGTATGGAATATATTGTAATTCTTACCAAATTTGGAGAGTAGTTTTTTAAAATTAGTTAACTTAACTATGGTTATGATATTTATTCATATGATATAATCTTGACCTTTAAACTTTAAATATAACACATGTCTCTAATCTAGACGTGCACTTGACGAAATGGATGAAAGGGGTAATGGAGGGGAGCCGGATCCTTCATATTCCATTTGTCCAACAATACTTGTCCACTATTGACTTTGCACATTTCTAAGAAACTATTAATAGAAGGGTAATTTTACTGTATCACCTTTTGAATATAATAAATACAATATCTTGAAAAATATAATAGAGAAATGACTATAATTAATTATAAGGGCAAATTAGAAATTAAGTGTAAAATTATTGATTGATTTCATAAAGTGAACAAGTATTGTTGGACATCCCAAAATAGTATAATAGACAATTATTGCTGGACAGAGTGATTAATATTTTTTATAATATGTCTAAAACAGAATGTTATCTTACTATAATTAGAAACAATTTAATTATAAAATTCCTCTTTTTGCTTCAATAAAATGATATATAACTACACATATATCTAAGAATTATTTTAGACAACAATTTTTTTTAAAATATATTTTTTTTGTTAAATAGCGTGCCAAGTAAAAATGTATCACATAAAATGAGATGGAGAGAGTATAATACTCCATCCTTTCAATTTTACTTGACACTTATTTCTAAAATAAATTTTTATTTTTATTTGTCAGTTTTGACATATCATGAAAAAATATTTTTTTCTTCATATTTTACCCATATTATTAAATATTATTCTTCATATCATTTTTCAAGACCCAATATTACATATTAATTAATAGGAATATTATAGTAAAATACATGTATTAATATTTATTTTGTTAGTAGATGTGTCAAAATAAGAAAAGGACAAACAAAAGTGAAAGGAAAGAACATAAGGTATAAAAGTAATTTTAGGAAAGCAGAGAAAACGGCGTAGTATGAATGAGTTGGCAATATATCCGCAAATCTATGAGAAAAAAGTATATTGGTAATGCCAAGCTGTTGGTAGTTAACTGCGGTTATAATATGACCACATTGAATGGTTAAGGGCATAAGAGGCGTCGGTGGAGGTCAAGTTAGCCAGTGATTGAAAATCTTGAGAAATAAAACGAACCGTTGAATAAATATAGAAAAACCAAAATAAGCAAAAGTATAGAGAGAGAGGAAGAGAGAGAGAGAGAAAAAGGAGAAGAAGAAGATTGAAGAGAGAAAGAATCGCTTGGTTTATAAGCCATTAAAGCCTTCCTTGTTGGAATACCCATTTACATATATGCATTGAAAAGTGAGAAAGGATTGTAATGGCAGATTCTAATTCAAGTACCGATTCTGTTTCCATTGATGTTGAGACCATTTATCTTGGCGGAAAGGTTCCATTTTCTTCTTCTTCTTCTTCTTTCTCTCTTTCTGTATGTGTATTGTTAAATAAACGAAATGGGTTTGCTTTATTAAGTTTCTAAGTAAAGGGGTTTGTTTGTTTCTCTTTCAAATCTTTTTTAGGTTTGACAAGTTGTTTAGGGTAGATTATGGGTTTGTAGATCCTTTCATAGAAAAATAAATATTTTGGGTACAAGAAGATTGTTGTTGTCACACTTGGAGATTTTGTGTCCATAATTACATCATTTCTTGTTTTTTTTCCAATTGGGACGTCAGTAATGGAATTCCTCAAATAAACCTTTTATAGTAATTGTCATATGCTCTTTTCTATGGTTAATTGTTGAATTGGATTTCCTCTCCTCTTTTTTTCCAAATAGCTTTTGTTTAGCCAAATTGTTTTCTTATCATTTCTTGTGACATTTGCAATTCCAGTCACTTTCAAACACAGCTTGCCTTTTAGTTGTTGTTTTCTTTGATTCTGCCCTTTTCAGGAACTGGTATAATCCAAATTGCTTTTCTTCTTGTTTGACGTTATATTTTGATGTATAGTGAGCCGATCATATAGTTATGCTGGTTGCACATAGTTGGGTTGGGTTGGGGGGGTTACAACAACAATATACCCCTGTAATCATCCCCACAAGTGGTTGAGGGGGGATTTTTATTTTTATTTTTTAAAAAAAGAACACTTTTTTGGGGAAATTGAAGGGGGTGGAGGACAACAATGTCTTCTACTCGACATGTGAGTGATATTGTATAAGAGAAGTGATTTAAGTTGCACTAAACCAATTCCTTTATGGTTTACAAAATCATACTGATTAGTAGAGCTTTTCCTTTTGAATTTAAACTTGGAGGGGTTAGTATTCTTTAGATAATGGATGTATGTTTTTCTTGATTTACTTAACTTATACAAAGAAATTATTTTCAGGAGCACATTGTACGGACTGGCTGCGGCTCTGTCTCTGTTATAGTTTATGGAGACCAAGAGAAGCCACCACTGATAACTTATCCAGATTTAGCTCTAAATCGTAAGTGAGGGTTTATGTTCTAATGTTCCATATCTTCCATTTTCAGGATTCTGTTCATGTGCTTTCAGGTTGCTTTTATTGTTTGCTGTTGATCTTTATGCGTCTGATGTTTTACTTCCAAACATGCATTCTGCAGATATGTCGTGTTTCCAAGGATTGTTCTTCTGTCCGGAAGCAGCTTCATTGCTGCTCCATAACTTTTGCATTTACCACATAAGTCCTCCGGGGCATGAGGTCCGTGAATTGGACAGCTTGTTTCCTTTCATGTAATCTTATTGGGTTTTTGGCTCTCTATTCCAAGTTCCATTAGAATCGACTCAACTTATCTCCATTACTCACATAGTGCTCTCTGATTTCCACAAGAGTTCTTGCAGTTAGGAGCTGCAGCAATTTGTCCAGAGGAGCCTGTACCTTCAGTGGATGATTTGGCAGATCAGATAGTTGAGGTTCTTAACTATTTTGGGTAATTTCTTGAGCTCCATTTTACTATATGTTTAGTTATGATTATACAAGGATTGCAAATGCTGTTTCTTTTCTTGTAACTTGTTAGAGATCTGTTTTCTGCTTTTTTGAGCCCTTGATAACTTGATTTTTAAGCAAGGACTCTTCCAGGAAAAAAAAAGAGGAATACTTTTAAGCAACATTTTTTTGCTGTTTTCAGGCTGCGGTCAGTTATGTGTATGGGAGTAACAGCTGGTGCTTATATACTCACCTTATTCGCGGTAAGTTTGTTTTCAAAAATGACCATGTGATACTCCTCTTAGTGGTTGATCATCTATTTCACTAACAGGTATCTTATTTTGCAGATAAAACATAGGGAACGTGTTCTTGGTTTGATTCTTGTTTCCCCTGTATGCAGAGCACCTTCTTGGAGCGAATGGTTTTATAATAAGGTGATATTTCGTATCTTTCTTTTACCATTTCTCAAATGAGAAGAAAATACGCTCTATAGAAGTTGAGAGAATTGTTCATCTGCAGGTCATGTCGAATTTACTTTACTTCTATGGAATGTGTGGTCTGCTGAAAGACTTTTTACTATACCGCTACTTCAGTAAGGTACTTGTTGTGTTCTGTTATTTGTTTTTTCTCCCTCATGTCTGTTGCCTTTTTGTTGTGATCAGATTGAATAAGGAGGCTGCTTTAATTGTTTCAGGAGGTTCGGGGGTCTGCAGAAGTTCCAGAATCAGATATAGCTCAAGCATGCAGAAGAGTAAGTTCCTCTCTCCTCCGGTAGTTAGTTTGCAGATGTTAGTCAATTTCATTCTTCTTCTACCTTCTTTAGAATATTGCTATGCAGATCTTAATTTTTTTTTATAACTGTTGTATTTGGTGTTTTTCTCATCTTTTCAGTTGCTAGATGAGAGGCAAAGCATAAACATTTTACGGTTTCTACAAGCTATTGACGGGTAGGAAACTTGATCTCACTGCATGAAATATAGATAGCAATGTGTTGTTTTTGAATAGTCACAAAATTAGACCTTCCTAAGCATGGTTTTGCAAATGAGCAGGAGACCAGATATCACACAAGGATTGAAGAAACTACAATGTCGAACCCTCATATTTGTTGGGGATAGTTCTCCTTTCCATTCAGAGGCTCTCCACATGACTGCTAAATTGGACAGACGATTCAGTGCCTTAGTAGAGGTATGCCGTACTTTCATTTTAATAAATCTTTTAACAACAAACTATTCCCATATAATGGTATTCCTTTTCTAGCTAAAAGTTATGTATGGCTAGCTAATTTCCATTTCTATGATGTTTGGCCGGTTAGGCAATAAGCTGTTTGTAGTGTATACCTGAATAAAATGATGTGCACGTTCATAAAAAGGTGCCGAAGTGTCATGATTGAAGTTAATATAGTATATTTAAAATGGTGATGTATTAGTTGGCATATACATTGGATCTTGTGTTGATGTACTTGGAGTAAATGGTAAATTAATATAGAGGGAATGGTGTTGTTGACGAAAGGTATGGGGTTGTTGTGATTGTAATTTGCAGGTACAGGAGTGTGGATCAATGGTGACAGAAGAACAGCCACATGCAATGTTGATACCAATGGAGTATTTCCTCATGGGATATGGACTATACAGACCTAACCAGTTCAGTGGCAGCCCAAGGAGTCCTCTTAGTCCATCTTGTATCGCCCCCGAGCTTCTCTCTCCGGAGAGCATGGGGCTCAAATTGAAACCTATCAAGACCCGGATTGAATCCAAGCTCCTCAGTGAACAACGATAATATTTAATTTGTGTATTATATTGGAAAGAGAGAAGAAAAAAAAATCCCTCTTTTAAGTTTTTATTGTTTGTTTTGGGTTTTGTTTTAACTGTGGAGGGGTGAGCACTGAGCAGGCAGGGTAGATACTTATAAATGAGGTGTAGGTAGGAAGTTGAAATTCTTTTATGGAACATATATAGTGAGGCAAGGAGGGAGAAATTGGGTATTCATTCATTGGTAGGCAGAGAAAAAGAGATTATTAAACATGTTCCCACTTTCTATTGTATTTGTAAATTAGAAAAAGAGATATTTATTTATGAAAAAAACATGACAAATGGTGAATAAGACAGCAATTGAGCTGGTCATTATTAATTCTATATTTTTAAATTCATAAATGACTATCCTCTTGTGGTCCTACTCCCCCATCCCTCCTTGACCTAGGCCAAAAAAATTGCACTCCCTCCCAGTTTGTCCCCTTTGTGCCTTTTAATTTGTTTCAAAATACCTGCTATATTTTATTAAGAGAAACTTACGCAAATATGCTATATTAAAAATATATTTACCATTTATAGTAATAATATTTTTTTCATTTGATCACTTTTAATGTTTATAACACATTTTAATACACTTCTCATACAATGTGTCAATTTCTTACCAAACAAGCATAATATATTTAAAAAGACAGTTATAGTACATATACATTGCATACATAATTCACTTTTAATACATATTGCAAATTTAACATACTCTAACTTGCAATATTATATATTATGCTTTTTTTGGTGAGATTAAATATTTATTTTGGATTATATTAGAAACAATCTTTGTTTTTAAAATTTGATGTGTACTGAAATGGAAGGCAACAACGCAACAACACAGAAAAGGTGTTGTTACAACTGGCACTTGTTTGGTGAAAGCAGAGGTTTGTGGTTATTATGGGGACTTTGTGTATTGCCAGTGGGATGGGTGTGGCAATCCCGTTGTCTTGCATCCTATGCGGGGAAAAAAAAATGATATCCACTTTATTTTTCTTCTCTTCATTCAATCTCTTCCATGTCCTTCCAAACTATCGAAATGTGAAAAAAGAGATATAATGTCACACATAAAATCTAAAGAGATAAACTATCATTTTTTTAGTTTTATAACTTAACTATTGAAAGTGTGAGTTTCATACCTAAACTATCAGTTATTAGTTTGAAAAATAAACCTCAATGGTGTGTAAGTGCACTCTCTCTTTTATTTGAAAAAATCTTAATACACGACATTTCACATGGGTAAATATTCCACCTTGACAAAAATTAAAGGAGAAATGGTCTGATGGACCATTTTACTTATATGTGTTTGTATTCTGGACCCTTCTACTTGACTATTTGTCAACTAACACTACTAAAAAACTGCCAAAAAGAGATGGAAAAAAGCGACGCAGTCTCGCTTTTTGGTTTTTTTTTTTTGAAGAATGCGACGTAGTCCGTCGCTTTTTTATTTTTTAATTTTAAAAAAGAGACAAAGTCCGTCGCTTTAATTAATTTTTAATTTTTTTAGAATCTTGAAAAGTGACGGACAATGAGACGCCGTCCGTTGCTTTTTTGGAAATAAAATTTTAAAAATCCAGAAAAGCGACGAACTAAAGGACTGTCCGTCGCTTTTCTGGGTTTTAAAAAAAATAAAATTAAAAAAGTGACGGACTAAAGGACCCTGTCTGTCGCTTTTCTGGGTTTTAAAAAAAAATCCAGAAAAGCGACGGACAAAACCACCCTGTCCGTCGCTTTTTCTGCAATTTTTTTGATAGCAGAAACTGTTCTGATGCCCACCTGAAAAAGCAATTCAATTCTTTCAGCCTCAATCAAACACAAAACATTATAAAGAAGCTACACAAAATATAAAACAACAAACTTAAATTAACATTCAAAAGTATCTAAATCACAATTTAAAGACTTATAAAATCTTTCAAAATTAGTTTCAAAATTACAAAAAATTCATTTCAAATTACAAATAGTTCATAAAGACTATATTTTATTAAGATTTCTAAAGTTCAACCTAATAATTACTTCATAAATTCTATAAATCAAAATTCCTAAATTTCACAACCTAAAATTTAAAATCCTACAATAATTCCAGATTTCTAAAGTTCACAACTTAAAGTTCTAAAATTTCACAATAATTCAAGATTTCTAAAGTTCACAACTTAAAGTTCTAAAATCCTACAATAATTCTAGATTTCTAAAGTTCACAGCCTAAAGCTCTAAAATCCTACAAAAATTCAAATTCTCAAAGTTCACAACTTAAAGTTCTAAAATCCTACAAAAATTCAAATTCTCTAAAATTCACAACTTAAAGTTCTAAAATTCTACAATAATTCTCACAACCTAAAGTTCCTACAAAAATTCAAGTTCTCTATAAAGTGAAACAAAAAGCAGTAATTAGACTCTTCGCTTGGTTTTATGCTCATTAAAATCAACTTCAAAGGATAATTCTTTTTATTGGCCATTGTTTTGTTTTCAAATGGTCAATTTCAGCGTTCACAACTTAAAGTTCTAAAATCCTACAATAATTTAAGATTTCTAAAGCTCACAACCTTATAAAATTCTAAAATCCTACAAAAATTCAAGTTCTCTAAAGTTCACAAATTTAAGTTCTAAAATCCTACAATAATTCAAGATTTCTAAAGTTCACAACCTAAAGTTCTAAAATCCTACAATAATTCAAGTTCTCTAAAGTTCACAATCTAAAGTTCTAAAATCCTACAAAAATTCAAGTTCTCTAAAATTCAGAACTTAAAGTTCTAAAATTCTACAATAATTCAAGATTTCTAATGTTTCATAACCTAAAGTTCCTACAAAAATTTAAATTCTATAAAGTTTACAACTTGAAATTCTAAAATCCTACAAAAATTCAAGTTCTCTAAAGTTCACAACTTAAAGTTCTAAAATCCTACAATAATTCAAGATTTCTAATGCTCACAACCTTATAAAGTTCTAAAATCCTACAATAATTCAAGATTTCTAATGCTCACAACCTTATAAAGTTCTAAAATCCTACAAAAATTCAAGTTCTCTAAAGTTCACAAATTTAAGTTCTAAAATCCTACAATAATTCAAGATTTCTAAAGTTCACAACCTAAAGTTCTAAAATCCTACAATAATTCAAGTTCTCTAAAGTTCACAATCTAAAGTTCTAAAATCCTACAAAAATTCAAGTTCTCTAAAATTCAGAACTTAAAGTTCTAAAATTCTACAATAATTCAAGATTTCTAATGTTTCATAACCTAAAGTTCCTACAAAAATTTAAATTCTATAAAGTTTACAACTTGAAATTCTAAAATCCTACAAAAATTCAAGTTCTCTAAAGTTCACA
>JAJOOE010018114.1:0-16583 GCA_036250405.1 Solanum raphanifolium | reverse complement strand
TATTTCCCGTTAATTAATGTTGAATGTACTTCCGCGACCGATGAAGTGTGATGACAAGTTTGAGAGGCTTGTTTGGGGTTCCTTCGGGTTCCTCATTCGCCATGTCACGTCTAGGCCCTAGGCTTGGGTCGTGACATCATGGGTTGGGTAGTTCTTCTCATGAACTTTCAACTATCTGGAGGCATAAGTTATAACTTTGCCATTCAACATTAATACACAACCCAAACCAACTCTAGACGCCTCACAATAGACAACAAAGCCTTGCGTACCTTCTGGTAAGGTTAACACTGGGGCAGTAGTCAACCTCTTTTTCAATTCCTGAAAGTTTTTCTCACAAGCTTTAGACCATTGAAACTTTACTGTTTTCTGAGTCAACTTGGTCAAAGGAGACGAAATAGATGAGAACCCCTCTACGAACCTTCTATAATAGCCAGCCAAACCCAAGAAACTCCTAATATCAGTTGAAGATGTGGGTCAAGGCCAATTTTGCACTGTCTCTATTTTCTGGGTATCAACTTTAATTCCCTCTCTATACACAATGTGGCCTAAGAATGCCACAGACTCAAGCCAAAACTCACACTTAGAGAACTTGTCATATAACTCTCTATATTTTAAAGTCTAGAGAACTATTCTGAGATGACTAGCATGATCTTCTTCATTCCTTGAATAGATTAGTATATCATCAATGAAGACGATAACAAACACATCTAAATAAGGTTTGAAAACTCTATTCATAAGGTCCATGAATGTTGCAGGCGCATTGGTCAAACCAAAGGACATGACCAGAAATTCATAATGACCATAACGGGTCCTGAATACTGTCTTTGGAATATCACATTCCCTTACCCTTAACTGATGGTAGCCAGATCTGAGATCTATCTTAGAGAAACAGGTGGCACCCTGAAGTTGATTAAAAAGATCATCAATTCTCGAAAGAGGATATTTGCTCTAGATGGTAACCTTGTTCAACTGACGGTAATCTATACACATCCTAAGGGAACCATCTTTCTTTCTCACAAACAAGATCGGAGGGCCCCAAGGTGAGACACTTGGTCGAATGAAACCCTTATCAAGGAGATCTTTCAACTTTTCTTTAAGCTCTTTCAACTCTACTAGTGTCATTCTATATGGAGGAATAGATATAGGACGAGTATCTGGAAGAATGTCTATACCGAAGTCTATCTCTCTCTCAAGAGGGACTCCGAGAAGATCATCTGGAAAGACTTCTGGAAACTCTCTTACTACTAAAACTGACTGAATAGGAGGTATGTCTACACTAGAATCATTAACTCGGACTAAGTGATAGACACACCCCTCAGAAAATAACTTCCTTTCCTTAAGGTACAAAATAAAACGACCCTTAGGCACTGCTGAACTGCTTTTCCACTCTACAATTGGCTGATTTGGAAACTGAAACTTCACAATTCAAGTTCTACAATCAACTAAGGCATAACAGGCATGAAGCCAGTCCATACCAAGAATGACATCAAAATCCACCATGTCTAACTCAACTAAATCAGCCATAGTACTCTTGTGATTGACAGAAATGGGACAATCACGATAGACTCTCTCTGCTAGAATAAACTCACCAACAGGTGTAGAAACACTGAAGGATTCACTAAGTTGCTCAGGAATAACATCAAAATTCATCGTAATATACGGAGTTACAAAGGATAAAATCGCTTCTGGATCTAGCAAAGCATAAACATTAAAGGTAAAGACTTGGATCATACCGGTGACAACATCTGGCGAATCCTCTTGCTCTTGGTGACTATTGATAGCATATAAGCGGTTTGTCCCTTCGCCAGTACCGGAAGTAGCACCTCTAGGTGTAGCTCTGTCTGGTGGAGCAACTGAAAAAGACTGGGCTCTATTGCCTCCATTATCGTTACCCTGACTGTTCTTTGGATACTCTCACATGAAATGCCCATTCTGGCCACACTTGAAACAACCAATGGAGCCCTCACGATATGTACCTGAGTGGTTCCTACCAGCGCATGTAGGAGGTTTACTACCCCCTTGAGACATACTACCCTGAGAATAGGTAGGTTTGGCTCTGAAATTTTGACTATTGTACTCACTTTTGTTCTTAGGTGCAGGTGCACTAGCACATGATGGAGCAGGTCCCTTCTGTTTCTGTTGGAAGGATGACCGGTTGGCATTGCTGCCTTGACTCGTTCCCGGTCTTATCTCTCTTATTCTTAAACTCTTTTTTATCCCTCAGCTTCTCCTCCACAACATGTTGCACATATATCATTAACCTCGATATATCCATGTCCCCAATTAGCATCGTTGCCCTACCCTCTTTGCTTGATAGACGGGACAACCTAGCAACAAACAGACTCATTCTACTCCTCATATCCGTAACCATCTCTGGAGCATAACGGGATAGTTAGGTGAACTTCAACCCATACTCATGAACACTTAGTGACTCTTGCTTAAGGGTAAGGAACTCTCGTACCTTAGCCTCTTTCAGTTCTCAAGGAAAGAAACACTCCAAGAAGGCCTCCTCAAAACATGCCCAACTCACAGGTGGTGCTCCATCAGCTCTACCCTCCTTCCACTAGTCAAACCGAGTCCTAGCAACATTTTTCAATTGATATGCAGCTAGTTCAACTCGCTCAGTATCGGCAACATGCATAACATCAAATACCTTTTCCAAGTTCTATGGATCCTCAGTAGTGCTTGAATCAGTGAAACTTGGAGGGTTCATCCTCAAGAACTCACGAATCCTCGAAGTGTCAGCCTCTTCTTGTCGAGCTCCTCTTTGTTGCCAAACCTGGTGAGTCACATTTTGGCTTAGCATCCTTATTAATTCTCTGAACTCAGTATTAGTAACTTCTCCTTGGGATTGCATTCAGGTGCATTGGGTACCCCTTGCTCCTCGACATTACGCCTAGCAGGACAACCTCTGACAGGTCTTCGTTGAGGCATGATTAACTAAAAAACACGTGCAAGCACGAGTTAGAAGAAATTTTTAGAGATCAAATTCTAACGCACGAGATGAGTGTGAGAGAAGTGAGATAATTTCCTAAGTGTTGCAGCCTCATAATTATAGATGTGGCACGCTTCACACCAATAACTAGGACTCTATAGACACGGCTTCATAGACTCCCTAGGACTCTTGAACTATGTTCTCTGATACCAAGTTTGTCACGCCCCGAACTTACAACCTGGGCACTCGACAACCATTGCTGGCCCCAAGCGAACCCTTGGCCTAGATTACTTACTCAGCGGAAAACTTAACTCAACAAAGATAAATCTATGTAATAAATTGGATGTTACAAAGGAATATTCAACTGGCCATTAAATCAAACTCAAGTCTCAACCTAAGATAATGATAGTGAAAAGATTAAACAACTAACATCTAACTGTCTATTTATGAAACCTCTAAAACAACTGAGATGGATGTCGGGACAAAACCCACGACATCCTAATGAACTAACTAATACTAAAAGCAATAAAAAGGGATCCGTCGGAAGCAAGGAGGCACACCCAAGACACTGAGTGCTCAACAGGATCAACAATGCGCTGGATACAAGTCCTGGTTACCTTGTATGCATCATACTAAGATGCAGGCCAAATGGCATCAGTACATTGAATGTACGAGTATGTGAGGGGAATTATAAAACAAGACATAAGCTTGAAAGGAACTGAAGAACTTACCTGGCTCAACTCAACTCATTCCGATATAAAGCAGTTTAAAACAAGTGCAATATAAAGAAAAGATGCTTAAAAGATGATGTAAACTCTGTGTGTATGCAAAGATATATACAACTCTGAAATGTATGTAAAAATACAATAAACTGTGTATATAAGAATACAATTACTTCTGTGGGAGTTTCTCTAACCGACAACCATCACTTAAGAGCTATTGTGATGATACATCATTTTTCCTCACACTACCAAGGCCGTCCTATACCTTGCCGAGGGTATAGAACCTGAACTACTAAGTGGATCCACTAGTCTATGCTAAAAAGCACTAAGGAATCATCTAAAAAGTATGACTTTTTTCTTCCCATGGTGGCTACATGGTTTATGGGGGCTGTGAGTTGTCTGAACTCTCTCCCATATCGATGCTCAATACTACTACCAAAAATATGATACTAGCTCTTATGTTTAAAAACATACTTCTTTCTCGAATTTGAGCTAATTGCTCAAAACTTAGCTCAAAGGCTATCTTGGAAATCAAAGTTTCCTCTCTTGCTTAATTATGAAAGTGTTTACTCTTTACTGAAAACTAGCTCAAAGTCTCTTTGGAAATCAAGATTTCCTTTTCTTGTTTAAATGTGAAAAGATTTTAAACCCTTTGGGAATATATAGTCCCCATATACTTTTGAAGAGATGAACTTCAATCTTTACTCTTTACTCCACTTGAACTTTAAGTCTTAAAACAAAGTTAAAAGCATTTGCAAAAGACTTCTTGAAAAGACTCTAAGAACTTCCTAGACATGGCTCTTAACTCTCCTTGAATTTGAATTTATGGATTTAAGGTTATGATTCATGTTTCTAGATGATTTCTAGATGTTTAGAAGTCATTTAGAGTAGTTAGAATCAATAGGAAGTGTTAGTACACTTTAGAAGGACTTAAACAGGCTAAACAATGAAAAACTGGTGAAAAACGATAATCCAGGCACGTCCCTAGTGCACCACGCCAACCCCAAGTTACTGGCGTTCATTTCAGGTGCACTGCAGGCGCGTCGTGCCAGCCCCTTCCCAGGCAAACCCGACAAACTTTTCGACTCATTTTCTGACCTTAATTCGATTATTTTCGATTCTTTTTCTCAATATCTCTTTAGATTCAGGTACCCAAAACATATACACAAGAATCTAACTTAATGCAACTCTAATAATCAACATTAAACTCTCAAGAACTCGTCAATCTCTTCCCAAATTCAAGAACGAAACTTATTCAAGAATACAACTCAAGAACATCAAATTCTCAATCTTTTTAGGACGAAAATACGCTAAACTAAACATGTTTGGCACGTGGGTGAATTAACCCAACGCTATATGATCTCACATACCTCGTAGGATTGAATCTTGACAAATCTTGCCTTTTCTCCTTCTTTCTCCTCTTTTCTCCTTTCTCGAAGCCCTAGCATAGATTTTCAATTTTCTAAACTGACCAAATTCTGATTTGATCCTTAATTAATTCACTAGAACGAATTAAATTAATTGGGTAAGGAAAATACCAAACTACCCTTTAAAAATCCGGATTGGACTTTCCTTATTTGAAAAACCCAACTTCGAATGGCCATATCTCACTCATACGAACTCGGAACCACGGAAACTCAGAGGCGTTGGAAAGATTATTCAAAGATCTTTCCTACGATATCTAGAAATACATGTAACTTATCTTGATCTAGGAGTTATGTTCGTTTGAAGTTGACCAAAATTCCAACTTAACATACTTAACAAATTTTCCAGATTTTTATATTCTTTCCAAAAATGACTATTTCCACTTTTTAACTTCTTTCTAGTTCTTTCTAGTTACGGGGTGTTACAAGATTCATGGTTTTGCCTTAGCAAGTAGGACAAACCCTTTTCGTTGTGGGAGACACCAGAGATCATGTTATAGCTCACATGGTCTTTATATCGGTTAAGGCTAATTTCTACAATAATAATGAACTAAGGTTACTTCAAAAAGTATCTCACATGTGTTTTAAAAGATGATTTCACTTGCATTGATCATGATTACGATTATGTTTTCTAAATTCTTATCTTATGTTTTGACTTGGTCTTTGCATATCAAGAAAATGTCCTTTTTAGTAGGATTTCATACTTTTATGTATGGCTATCATACTTAGTGCATTTTTGTACTAACGCATACTCTTTCCTATATTTCTTATTCTAATATGTAGGGCCCAACAATTCCAATTTGTACCTTTGTGGCTAGGATCTCTTAGAAGTTGAAGATTGAAGATTGTTGAGGCCTCATGTTTCGAGGACCAAGCCTTTATTTCATTATGTCTTTTCATGTTAGTTTGAACTTGTTGTACGAGTTACGTCCCAATTTCTTCTTATGTACTAGATAGCTTTGAGACGAACTTTAGATTTTCGCTTTTCTCTATGAAACTTCAAAATATTGAACTATCTTTTAAATCTCTCAAACTCTATTATCTTGTATGATGTATGCTAAGTGGCTTGTATGGAGCCTTTTGGGGTCTTGTACGCCATGCTATGCCTAGGGCCTACCTTGGGAGGTGACACTATTAGACAGCTAGAAAAACAGATGGGTCAAATATCGACTCATTTGAATCTAAGGCCAAAAGGAGGTTTACCGAGTGATACCATGGTTAACCCTAAGAATGAAGCTTGAAAGAGTATCTTCGTCGTGCCATGAATTTAAATAAAGTGCTTCTTGGGAGGCAACCCAAGGTTTACTTTTTGTCATTTGAATAACGTTTGTTGGATGTGCAGGTTGAAATTCAAATTTTGGGAGGAAAAGGCAAATGGGCGATGTAACACCTCAGAAATAAGACCTGGACATTGCAGCAGAAATTGGTGAACCACGACAGGGTTCACAGACCATGAAAGGAACAACGGTTCGTCGACTTGCCCGTGGCTCACACCCACCCAAAAGTGGTGGACCACGGGACCCTTCACAGGCCGTGGACCACCATACGAGCCGTGAGAAGGCTCGTGGAAGCTAGGCAGAACTGATCACCAGGCTCAAGCATCGGACCACGAAGCCTTCCACGGGCCGTGGTCTTGATGACGTGGTGGAACTCGTGGACCTAAGTCAGCAAACGCCAGCTCAAGTGAAGAACTACAGTGACCTTCACGGTCCCTGGTCCTTAACACGGGTCGTGGTAGGGCTCGTGGTTGGACCACCCAGAACCAGTAGTCACTAGTCCGCAGACCACGACCCACTTGATTGGTCATGGTCCCTTTGACGGTCTGTCAAAGGGTCCATGGAAGAGCCCCGCCAGATTTTAAGTTGGGATCATTTTGGTCTTTTCCCCGATGCGTTGGACACCTAAACTACGTCATTTAACCCCTAAACTACGTCGTTTTACTAAGTTTAAGCCTAGTATTCAAATCAGAACCTACCCTAATCTATTATTCTCTCAAATTCATCAAGCTTCGAATGAAAAACAAGAGAAAAGAGGTGATAGCTTTCTCAAGAACACGTAACAGATTTTCTTCAGTTTCAGCACTGAAATCGAAGGATTTCTCTGTAGATTTCATCACCAGGTATGTGGGATTTCATCCACTAGGTCCCTAGAATTCAGTCAGATTCTTGATTCTCTATATCTTGTTTAGACCTAAGATTTCTAAAACCTTAGAGAATTGTTGGGATTTAGCTATTATAGTGTTCTTAATCAAATTATCATGTTTTTGTGGAATCGCTGCTTCGTTCCTTTCATGAAACTCAGAACCCTAGTTGTGTAGATTCTCTTAGTTCATGAATTAGACTTGTTAGGTCAGTTAAACAGAAATACATACTCTAGTTTGGAATGTTCCATTGTCAGTACATAAATGTTGCATTTTCAGATTTGCATGTCAGAATATTGAGCTATCCAGTATTTCAGTTATGTTGTGTCTTACACATTTCCAGTTGGGAGTAGGCTTAGCACTGAATTGGACTAGGGTTCAACTTACCCTCATAGGTCCAGAACTACGTGCCCCCATAGGTTTATAAGTCCCCTCTGTTGGGCATCAGATTTAGTGATCACACCAGTCATGCCTTTATACCCCTCGCAAGGTATATTAGGTCCTCTCGATGGGGGATATACATCAGACTCCATGGTTAGCTCACGTGGTTTTATGTCGGTTAATAGTAGCTCCCATAGTCAGACTCTAGTGCATTTGACTATGTTTTCAGTTTATACTTCAGTATTCAATCTCAGCATGTCATCTTCATGATTAGTACTTGGTCATTGCATTTAGCTCGGTTTTCAGTTATATTCAGCAATTATCTTCTATTCAGATTATATCATTGCTCAGTTATGCATTATTCAGTTTGTATATTTTGTTCAGCTATTATATATACCATGCATACTCATTACATTCCAAGTTCTAACACATACTCTACGCTACATCCTTTCATGATATAAGTTCAGGTACTCATTATCCAGATCACGCATATATCGATTCCTGATCCATATTCAACAACTTCAGTGGTGAGTCCTCATACTTTGAGGACAATAGACATGTTTTTCATATTCAGTCTTTTATTTCAGTTTTCAGTTTTTGCTATAGTTAGTTGGGGGCATGTCCCAGCAACTCTAGTCAGTAAAGGCTTTTCAGATATAGCATTAGATTCAGCTTTAGTTTTTGAGTGATTGTTCAGTATCACTGAACTCTTAGAAGTTTTATATATATTTGGATCCGTATCTCTTTATTCATTTGTCTTAGTATGCTTATGATATGCCAGCTTCAAGGTTAGCTTGGGGTAACTCGTGATCCTAGGTCCCGTATTTACATCAAGGGGGTAGCTTCCGGGCTTGACAAGCGAGCTCAAAACTCAGTCGGTGATTCGCTGAGTGACTCGGCGAGTCCGATCCAACTCGCCATTTAGACAAATGGATGGGCTAGTGTTCTGACAGTTTCGGCGGGCCAAGGCCCACTCGGTGACTCACTGAGTGGATCGGCAGAATAATACCCATTGCCGATCTAGGCGTAAACTGAAGGTTCAAAGGCCTTTAACCATCTTAAATTCAAAAACTTTCATTATTTTGGACTCTTCGACCCCTGTGCTCTCTCAATCAAATTCTAGAATATATATTTTTAGTTTAATTATTGTGGGTGTCCTTGTGTGGTCGAAATCCAAAGTGTTATCCATTCCAATCTCCTTGCTTTCTTGAATCTTGTGTTTGCAATTAAAGTTAGTTCTTAGAAGTTGTCTTACATAGCAAATTTTGTTGAGCATGCGTGTGAGTAGTCTATAGTTCTTTTTCTTGCCTTGACTGTGCTAAATTGATTGTTGGGATTTGTTTTGAAGTCAAGCATGTCCAGTATTGTCTTTAGCCTAATTAAATGTGATTTTTGCGATTGAATTATTTAAATTGTGGGTGTAGCATGTTGGGTTTGGTGTGGGTGAAGTCTAAGTAACTCGAATTGCATGGAACAACTAAATTTCCCAATGATATATTGGATGACATCATTCTTAAGGGCAAAAGATGTTGATTGGTCGATTTTAGACAAATTGGGGAAAGTCTGAGTACCCCGAGGTTGGTAATGATACCGATCTAGTTCTTCGTCTCACCGATTGACCCCAAACCTCGCCGACTTGTGCTGACCACCTTGCATTTTGGTTTTGTGCTTTTCGGCGAGCCCTCTATGGTGAGCTCGGCGACTCACCAAGTCGATCGGTGAGGTTTCCTAGAATTCTTTTATTTTTATATTGCACTAACCCATTGTAACTGCATTTGTTTGATTTGTGTTGTCTTGAAAATATGGCTAGGCCCAGGGTACTTGGAAGGAATCAACCACCTAGAAATGGAGCACGAGGAGTGGTCATTTTTTAAGAGGCTGCTCCTCCACGATCAACGCGACCCAAAATTCCTCCGACATAAGGGAAGGGGACAGACAAAGGTAAAAGACTTGTGGAGCCTAGTCCGAATAATTCCAGCTTCGACAGCATAGGTGTATACGCTTCCCACCTCGCTACATCCAAGTCAGACAGAGAGGATGAGGTTGGGTCTAGAACTCCAGTCTATGAGTTAGAACTAAAGGATGACAAAACCCATCAGAAGAGACGGGCTGAATTTCGCTCCAAAGCACTGCATGATCCATCTAAACTCTCGGTACTCCCAACTCTTCCTCCACCTCCAATATAGGCAGCTGAGTAGGTACCACAAGTGCCCCCGATTCAATCACCTCTGCCACGTTCGATGAACAGATTAAAGGCGGTTGGGTTGAGAAAGATTCTAGAAGAGAAGCGGTTGTCTACTGATGGGGTAGTGGACAGGTATCCACATGGGTGGGACACAATTCGGTTCCACAAATTTGAGAGATTCACACAGTCCCGAGGCCCTTACATACCTTCTTGGGTCTAGGAATTATATGAGGAGTACGGGAAGCTGGTCCCGAAAGGCAAGAAGAAGGCCACTTCGTTTGAACCTATTGATCATGTGGTGGTGCAAGGTAAAAAGGTGAAGTGCAGCAGTTCGGACATAAATGAGGCGTTGGGGTGCACATTCTATATAATCCATTTCTTATCGAATAGGATTCAGAAGAAGACCCTCTATGATCTTAAGGAATGGTTGGCTCCCTTGATTTCTGACATTACACCTCTGTGGATTGAGCCAGGGGTCCAGATTGAAAAGAAGGACATTAATGTAGTTGTGAGGTACTGGTTTGGATTTATTAGCAGCATACTCATGCTGTCACAGAATGAATCCATCCCCCAGCGCCCGAAGGTAGCTCTGTTGGGATCTATCATTGATCGGGATAGAGTGAATCAAGGGATGATTATTGAGCAGGAGATGGCCATGAGGGCCAAGCAAAGCAAGACATCGCTATCATTCCCAGTGTTGATCACAGAGTTGTGCCGGCAAGCTAGAGTGACCTTTGTGGCAAAGACACTCATAATTGAGTCTCTCCTTTTAATAGATTAAAATAATATATCAAACTACAAAGCTCATAATAATTATATCAATATTAAGAGTATAAATACTTGTAATGGAGTAGAGAAGTTGTTTATTAATATTTAGAACTTAAACAAACATCTCTTCTTGATTCGTTTAATATATATGGAATGTACTAGCACAAGAAGTTGGAATATGACCACTCTCATAATTTAGATCAAATTATATTTAATCGTTTTCTACAATCATCAAGATGTTTTTCCTACTTCATATTTAATTGTGAACATTAATTTATAACTTATGAGAACTAACAATTTGAATCTTTCGTGCATGAGTTAGATAACTCTGTACAAAAAAATTGTCTGCTATATAAGTAATGAACACGCATATTAACACAATAATTTATTCAAATATAGACATTATTATAATAAATAAATAAAATATAGTCTTTACTTAGATTAATTGAAATCAAATATTATAACTCAACAACATGATTAATAGTATATCCCAACACAAACAACTACTAGGACAAAGATATAATAGTATCTCATTAGCACAATGATGCCAACACTTTTCGTAAGATGACTACAGGTCCTTGATATTGGGAGTATAAGCATCTTCAAAGTCATCATTTTCTATCCCATATTGTAGAAAGGGATCGTCTAATCCTTCGCATTTAGAAAAAAAATCATCAATGTAATATGGTAAATGACTTTAGTTATGTAAAAATAAAATATGATATTTCAAGTTCTTGTGACTCATTAAAATTTTCATTTTCTAAAAGACTTATACATTGAGAAACTACCTTCATTAGGTGAGAAAAGATCAAAATTATCCAAATTTGTAAAAATGTTATCATGAGAGATTAGATGATCCTCTTTTCCATGTGAATCCTCAAGTGTAGTCTTGTCTCCCTCTTTTTCACTGTCTATTTTCATTGGAGGGGCAACTTCAGGTAGGGCAACGTTTGCAGTAATGCATACTTCTTCCTTGTCATTTTCACCTGCAAATTATGTGAATATTTAATATTAAATAGAAAACTAACATAGCTAATAGTATTGATTATGTGAAAGAACTCAAACTAAATATTTACACATTAATTGTATAATTCGTGTGATCTATTTAGTGCAATCATTTAGCGTTTTGTGGTAAATATAATTCTTGTGATTTATCTAGTGCATTCATTAAGAGACTTTATGGTGAAATTACCTTTATTTAGTGTAAAATTGTAAGTGGTCATAGACTTAACATCATTGGCCACCATTTGTTCCTAAAAATAAGTTGATTTTAACTTATTTTCTAATATTTGTAGGTAAGTAAAAATTATAATCTCAGATATATTAGTATATAGTTTTGACAAACTAGACGGGGGATGGTTATGATGGTAGGGGAGTGGTGTAGTAACAATGAGGAATAAATTCCTAAAAAAGGAATAAATTAATCGGGTAATGAAAAGACCAAAATACCCCTCTAAAATCTGGTTGACTTTTCTTATCCAGGTAGCCCGACTTCAAAAGGGCATATCTCTCTCATACGAACTCAAAAATTAGCAAACTCTATGGCGTTAGAAAGATAATTCAAATACCTATCATTTGATATCTTGTGGCCCACCTAAATCATCTTGTACCAGGAGTTATGGTCGTTTGAAGTTGACCCAAAACTCATACTTAATATACTTGCCAAATTTCAGATTTTTATTCTTTCCAAAAATGGTTCTTTCTAATTCTAGCTCTTTCAAATAGCGGGGTGTTACAATATCTCCCCCTTGGAAACATTCATCCTCTAATGAGATTACTCTTAGTAGGCTAAGGGTGTAACATCTAACATTCAGCTCAATCACCCAACAAGCAAATCTAACACATTCAGTATATCAATTTAAAGAGTACTAAGAAGAGAATTAGTACCTTGATCTGGAATTTCTCCTGGCTCAAAGAGATGCAGGTATCTCTTCTTCATATTTTCCTCAGCCTCCCAAGTAGCTTCCTCAACAAATTGATTCCTCCATAAGACCTTGACTGATGCTACCTCCTTGGTTCTCAACTTGCGAACCTAACGATCTAGAATCTGAACAGGAATCTGCTCGTAAGATAAGCTATCCTTAATACCAATATCCTCAGTAGGTATAACAAGTGAAGGATCGCCCATACACTTCTTCAATATAGAAATGTGGAATACCATATGAATCGTTGCTAACTCTTGGGGTAGCTCCAACTCATAAGCTACGTTATCGATCCTCTTGGATATTCTATAAGGACCAATACATTAGGGACTAAGTTTCCCCTTCGTACCAAATCTCATAACACCTTTCATTGGTGAAATGTTCAAATAATCCCAATCATCTACTTCAAACTATAAGTCACTTCTTCTAACATCAGTGTAGGATTTCTGATGACCCTGCGTTGTTTTCAACCTCTCTTGAAATCTCAACTTTCTCCATAGCTTGATAAAATAAGTCTGGTCCTATCAACCCAGCTTCACCGACCTCAAACCATCCAATAGGAGATATGCATCTTCTCCAATAAAGAGCCTCATACAGAGCTATTTGGATACTAGGATGATAACTATTGTTGTAAGAAAACTCAATGAGAGGTAGGTGTTCATCCCAATTTCCTTTGAAATCAATCACACAAGCCTACAACATATCTTCTAAAGTCTGAATAGTGCGCTCGGCTTGACCATCAGTCTGAGGATGAAAAGCAGTACTCAAATTCACCTTTAAACCCAAACCTTTCTGGAAGGACTTTCAAAATTGCACGGTAAATTCTGTACCTCTATCTGAAATAACCGACACTAGGACTCCATGAAGTCTAACTACCTCTTGAATATATAACGTAGCATAATCTTCTGCTGAATAGGTAGTCTTTACCGACAAAAGGTGCGCTCATTTAGTCATTCGATCTACAATCATCCAAATATAATCATGTTGCCTGTGAGACCGCGGTAAACCTGTAATAAAGTCCATATTGTTCATCTCACACATCCATTCTGGAAGAACTATATTCTGAGCCATACCACCGGGCCTCTGGTGTTCTACTTTAACTTGTTAGCAATTCGAACACTTAGCAACAAACTCTGCATTGCCCTTCTTCATACTACTCCACCAATAAACCTCTCTCAGATCACGATACATCTTTGTGGAACCCGAATGGATAGAATATCTGGAGCTATGAGCTTCTTCCATGATCCTTTCTTGGAGTTCATCCACCCTTGGCACACACAATCTACCTTAATATCTCAATACACCATCTCCCCCTTGTTCAAAAGCCATCACTTTTTGATTATGAACATTTGTCTTTAATTCAAGCAAAATAAGATCTTGGTCTTGCTTCTCTTTTACCTCAGACGATTCAGCCCCATTCATCGCCACCACTCCTCCTTCATTGGAATCCATTAACCAAACTCCCAATCATGCAAGTCTATGAATATATTTTGCTAACTCTTTCTTGGCTGCATCAACATGGGTGGTACTACTCAAAGACAACCTGCTCAAAGCATCAGCAACCACATTGGCCTTACCTGGGTGATATAGAATACTCATGTCATAATCCTTGAGTAACTCTAACCACCTACTCTGCCTAAGATTAAGCACTTTCTGACTGAACACATACTGAAGGATCTTGTGATCGATGAAAACATCTACATGAACATCATAAAGATAGTGATGCCATATTTTCAAAGCAAATACTCTGGCAGCCAACTCTAGATCATGGGTTGGGTAATTGTTCTCATGAACCTTGAGTTGTCTGGAGGCATAAGCTATAACCTTGTCATTCTGTATTAACACACAACCCAAACCGACTCTGGACGCATCACAATAAACCACAAAGCCTTGCGTACTCTCTGGTAAGGTCAATACTGAGTAGTAGTCAATTGCTTTTTCAATTCCTGGAAGCTTTTCTCACAAGCTTCAAACCATTAAAACTTAGTGGAGTCATTTTCCTCAGATAAGTTGAGGTACTTTTGCCAATTATCCGACCCCGACCCTGAATCCACCGCCCTTCCTCCAGCGAAATTATCATCCATGTGCAAGCTGCTGCAACCGCCTACCAAAGCAACGAGCGAAAGAAGAAGGATAGGCATTTCCAAACCAAAGAATCATTTTCTGAGTCAACATGGTAAAAGAAGATGAAATAGATGAAAACCCCTCGATGAACCTTCTATAATATCCAGCAAACCCCAAGAAACTCCTAATATATGTTGGAGACATGGGTCTAGGCCAATTATGTACTGTCTCTATCTTTTGAGCGTCAACTCGAATCCCATCACCGAAAATAATATGACCTAAGAATGCCGCATACTCAAGGCAAAATTCATACTTAGAAAATGTAGCGTATAACTCCTTATCCTTTAGAGTTTGGAGCACTATTCTGAGATGGGTAGCATGATCTTCCTCATTCCTCGAATAGATTAGAATGTCATCAATTAATACGATAACAAACATATCTAAATAAGGCTTGAATACTCTATTCATAAGGTCCATGAATGTTGCATGAGCATTGGTCAAACCAAAGGACATAACTAGGAACTCATAATGACCATAGCGGGTCCTAAAAGCTGTCTTAGGGATATCACTTTCTCTTACTCTCAACTGATGATAGCCAGATCTGAGGTCTATCTTAGAAAAACAAGTGGCACCCTGAAGTTGACTGAATAGATCATCAATTCTCGTAAGAGGATACTTATTTTTTATAGTAACCTTGTCCAGCTGACGGTAATCTATACACATTCTAAGAAAACCATCTTTCTTTCTCACAAAAAAAGGTCGGAGCGCCCCAAGGTGAGACACTTGGTCGAATAAAGCCTTTCTCCAGGAGATCTTTCAACTACTCTTTTAACTCTTTCAACTCTGTTGGTGTCAATCTATATGGCGGAATAGATATAGGACGAGTATCGAGAAGAATATCTATACCGAAGTCTATTTCTCTCTCAGGAGGGACTACAATTCATGAATTACTACTCAGCTATTGATCAAACCCACATTAAAACAGCAATTAAATCATCAAACAACAATACCCATAAGCTAATTAGACAAATAAACACATGATCACACCTCAAGAATTGTGGTTTTAGCTACACATCATAAAAAGAGAAAAACAATTACCAACTATATTAGCCATGAGCTGGGTAAAAGCTTCCAAGTCTTTACAATGGTCTAAATTGAATAAATTCCAAAACCCACTGGCAAACCCTCAAATTCAAGCTTCAAAGTCTCCAATGAAAACTCAAAATCTCAGAGAGAAACTCAAAATATCGAACTCAGGGAATCAGAACTCTGGAAATTTCATTTAAAATTTCAATTTATAGTTGCCTAATTTTTGGCCTGAAAGACCATTAGGCGAAGTAAGTTGCGCCTCGCCAAACCATTCGGCGATCTTCCCTTTGCTCCAGTCCATCGCCAGTTTGCATTGGCCATTTGTCTTCGGGGTTCTGTGACTTAAGGCTATCAATGTTGCTATTGTGGAGTCGTTCGGCATAATAGTCAATATCATCACCATATACAGCTGCCCTAATTTGTCGTTCCTGTAAAGTCGGAGAACTTTGTGAGATATAGATAAATAATAAAATTATGCTAAGAGGATGAGATGCGACTGTAACATCCGACAATTTAAAATGAATATGAAGAAACTTGAAATTGGAAGTAGTCATTTTTGGAAAAAAATTCAGAATCTGGAAATTCGGCCAAATGTGGAAATCAGTGAGTTTTTGGCCAACTTTGAGCAGTCATAACTCTTAGCTCAGGATGATCTAGGAGTAGTTCCAGTTATGTTTGGAAAGCCCTTGGAACGATCTTTCCAACGCCACCGATTTTGCTCGATTCCGAGTTCGTATGAGCGAGTTATGCCCTTTGAAAGTTGGGCAGTTGGCAGGGAGTCCGTCGGAAATTTAAGGGCATGTTGGTCTTTTCACAAATCATTTCTTTTGAGGTTATATTGTTGTGTTAGGCTGATTGTGGATCATTTTTGTTCCATTTTAAAAGAGTAAGAGTTAGGGTTCTTGAGTGAAGAAGAGAAGAAGAAGAAGAAGTGGGAGCTAGGGTTGTGGATG
>JAJOOE010018113.1:0-12617 GCA_036250405.1 Solanum raphanifolium | reverse complement strand
TGAGGACAAATAATTTCAACACTATGAGAAGCCTTACATACCTGGAAAGAACAATGTTCTTGGCGAAAATCAATGAATCTTGAGTAAGCTTGAAAACCTAGTTTTTCTCCTCTTGGAATCTCACTCTAATTTCCCTAAGTGATTAGGAATGTGAAAAGTAATTTGAAATCTGATTAAATGCTAATTTGCAGCAATGAAGGCAAAAGAGCAAGGCAAGGACAATACTGGGCAAAAAGGAGAAAAAAAGTTGAAAAAGCTGAAGAAGGAGAAAAGGAGTTCTGAAGTCAACGAGTGGCTCTTCAGCTCGCCAAAAGTTACAGCAGGCCGCCCATGGACAAAGCCAACTCGGCGAGGAAATTGGAGTTTCAGTGACATTAATTGTCAAACCCCCCCCCCCTCCTCCCAATTGACATTAATTGTCAAAACCCTGCCATTTACTTTAATTATTTAGAAAATATCTACTTATACAAGCGATTAGAACACTCCTTTCACTTCGTAATCAAATTCTTTATCGTATCACTCCATGTGGGATCGACCCCAACTCTTTGTTGGGTTTATACTTGATTGCGATAGTCTGCACTTAGAATTGGATGAAGTGTAGTTGAGCGTTATCAGAAGGTCATTTCTTAATAAATTTATAAAATTACCATTTACACCTATCAATAGTTGCTCCGAGTCATTTATTATCAGTCGATGAAGTTGGTGTGGAAATTTTAGAACTATTTGTTTCACTACGGTTATTTAATTAGCGGGTAAATTTTAAATGATTAATTTAGTTTGTGGTTAACGGGTCAAGTCCATAATTCACCTAATACCCAAGTAACTTGGCCCATGTATAGAGATGAATTAAGATTAATTGGGGGTTAATAATTCTTTTTGTCTCACCACAACCCACTAGGACTTCCACCTGCACGACGAAGAAATATAACTACATACACGGAAAGCACTAGCCTATAAAGTAAACACAGAGATTTAACCATGATTTTATTCCTGTACACATATATTGATTTAAGAAGGAAATTTATTACTAACATGTTGATGTGCAGATTGAATGAAAGTGTTATTGATATTCATTAAGTTGTGTTAGAAATTGGACTTAGGTCAATGATTGAGATTAATGGGGAGCAATCAGTAGGTAATTATAGGTAAAATATATGATGAATTACTAATTAATATATAGGTTAGCTACTGCATATTTTCCATTCTTTTCCGTAGTTGAAATTCCAATTCTATTTTTTAAACTTGAATCTATGTTGGTATTTACTATATGGTATCACATTATGACTTTAAGCTTTGATATATTGGTAGATGTAATTAATTATTAGGGTTGTATTTTTTGGAGAAATTAAGACTTAAAATTTAAGAAATATGAGACTCGACAAATTAATTGGCATCAAGATTAGGAGTTTGATTATAGATTTGGGTGTATTTTTGAATCTTAGCTAGACATATGACAATATGGATGTTGTTAGTTTAAAAATAGTATTTTGATTATTTATTTGGATAGATTGCATTTATTTGGAAGCCCAGTAAAGGGGGAAAACTCAAGGCCCGGAGTGATTGTTAGATTAATTGAGGCAAGTGGATTTATCGACCCTTGTTAAGTGTATGGAATTGTGTATGTCCTTGTGGTATGTATTGGGAAGTAATGGAACTTTATGATAGATTGACTTTCTCATATTGAATGATCCTAATGAGGGAAAAAACGTAATAAAAGATAACTTGATTATATATTGATGTGTTGAGAATGATTGGAAAAATCTATTGATTCATTGTTGATGTTGTATCACAATTGAGTTGTTTTGAATTGTGCATTGATATGGGAATGGTCATCTCCTCATTAATTATGTTAACATGTCATTTGCATTGATCCTTAAACATTTTTATGACAAGTGTTATGTGAATTGAGGAAGAAAAAGTGATGAGTCTAGGATTTTGACTCATTTAGGGCTTAATATTCATAGTTTTAGTGTCCTCAATGTCTATTCTATGCTCCAAACTGATGTTTAAATGCTAATTTGCAGCAATGAAGACAAAAGAGCAAGGCAAGGACATTACTGGAAAAAAAAGAGCGAAAAGGATGAAAAAGACGAAGGCAAGGAAGACTGATGATCGCCAAGACCACTCGGCGAGTGGTCGAGTGGTCCTTCATCTCACCAAAAATTACAGTGTGTCAGCCCTAGGAAAAAGCCAACTCGGCAATGGAAATGGCATTTCGGCAAACCGCCATTTGGATCGGCGACGGAGATCCTGATCGCCCAAAGTTACAGAAGAGGAATGGTGAAGAGTCAAGTCAAGAAGGCGATGGAAAGGGACATTTGGTGCATCATCGACCTAGTCGGTGACGCTCGACTAATTCCGTCGAATGGCTCCAAAACCAAAAATCTGGGAAGGTATAAATATGATATTTAAAATAGTTTCAAGAGTTCCAAAATTTTGAGCGATATTTCTGAGTGTTTGAGAGTTCCTACATTGGGTTTTTGATCCCTAACACTTTTCTTAGAGTTTTTGAGTAGAAATTTATAGTTGGGTTTGGATTTTGGACTAATTTTTAGCATTGTGAAGACCTGCAATTTGTTACCCAAACTGATGGAGAACATAGTTGGTAACATTTTCTTGCTTTTTATAATATTTGGCTGAGGGTGTGATTATGTGATTAATTCTCTCAATTCGCTTATGGGTGTTGGTATTTACTGATGTGATTGTTGATTTGAAGTGGGTTCAATTGATAGTTGAGTTTTCACATATGAATTGTAGTTGCAAATACAGTTCTAGCTTAGTGTTCTATGCTTGCTTGAGAAAGAGGTTTTAGAATTAAAGTGATCAATTAATTATTGTAGTGATTGAGTTATTGTAGACTCAGCTTGAGAAAGTGGGTTTGAATTCAATCCTACTAATCTAGCTCGAGAGAGAGTAAATTAATTGAGGTTTTGGAGTGTTTAGATTGTTGGGCTTGTCGAGGTTAGAGAGAACTCGCTTGAATCGTAATAGTTGATTGAAAAATAGTTGTTACACTTAAAGCCTAGCCTACCCACTAAGATTCAACGACTTTCAGTAAATAATAATCACCCATATAGCGAAATTGGCGGTTAATCGATCACATCCCCAAGGATCCCTCTAATTGATTACTCCCTTTTTTTCGTATTTGATCATTTTCACTCTAATTCCCCCAATTGACACTAGTTGTCAAACCCTGAAAATTTAATTTAATTGTTTTGAAAATGTCTATTCCTATAACCGACTAGAACACTCCTTTCACTTTGCAATTGAATTCTCTACCGTATCACTCCATGTGGGATCGACCTTAACTCTTCGTTGGGTTTATACTTGATTGTGACCGCCTACACTTAGAATTGGATGAAGTTTAGTTGAGCGTTATCAAAAAATGGCGCCGCTGCTGGGGAGTGATGTTTAGAATTCTTTTAGTGAAGTCTAGTTGTGAGTTGATTGTGTTGTAGTTGAACCAATTTACTTTTGTTTGTTGTTGGCTACTCTTGAACAGGTGACGAGATGAGTGTCAACGGGAGCAATGCTAGCCAACTTAGACACAATGATGACATCGGTAACTTGCACGATGTCAATGAAGATCATTTGGGAACCGCGGGTGCTATTCGGTTGCCTCTGGTTGTGGGCAATGCGGTATTTCACGTGACTAGTACCATGTTGCAGTTGTTGCAAATGAAAGGTTTATTCGGAGGGCTGGCTCATGAGCATCCCCATGACCACATCCGGAACTTTGTAGACGTGTGTGGGCCATTTTCATTTAAGAACATATCTCAGGAGTCAGTACGAGTTCGGTTGTTCCCTTTGGTTTCTCTCATGGGTGAGGCTACAAAGTGGTTAGCCGACTTACCAAGGGACTCAATTACTTCTTGGGAAGAACTCACTGAGGCATTCTATGTAAGATTTTTCTCTCCTTCGAAGATGATGGCATTGAGAGATAATATTCAGGGCTTCAAACGATTAGATGGTGAAAAAAATTATGAGACATGGTTGAGGTTTTATAAGTTGCTGCTCCAATGTCCAACTCACGGACTCCCAAACAACGTGTTGTTACAACATTTGTACCGGAGTCTAGATTCGGTTAACAAGGGTGTGACTAACCAGCTTGTCCAATGAGAAATTATGCAACAGCCGTTTGAAATAGCATCTACTCTTCTTGATGGGATGACGAAGATTAATTGTGCTTGGTACACTATGGAAGATCAAGTGTCTCATTTGAACTTCAGGATGACAAAGAAGAAAATAGAAAAGGACCAAGAATGGGATGAAAACATGGCTAAAATGATGACCCAAATGGATCATCACTTTAGGAGCCACCGCAATCTATTTTGATAATCCAAACCAAGATAGATATATCCTGACCAAATAATCACCATGATCAGGCTTTGCCCTTACATGTTTTCGTAATACCGCAGGTATGATCTTGGGAATTCCACATCGGGTCAATGAAACTGGAACAGACATGGTGTCATTCTTAGAATAACACCCAGCGTAATAACGCTGAAGGGAAACTGTACACTGTTTTAAATACAAAGCAGTATACAGAAAACAAGCGCCCTTTTTCCTTAACAATTTTTATAGGGAGAATCAAACAAATTCTTCGAGCTAGAGAGAATTTTTTAGATTTACAAAGCTCTCCTTCAAATATCCCATAAATAAAGGTAGGTCGGAATTGGTGAAAGAAGGACTTTATACTTTCGAAATAAGGGCAATGAAATTGGAATTCAAACTTAGGGCTTAACAGCGCCTTCAGCAAAGAAATTGTGAACCGCCCTAACCAAGTCGTCAACATTATCACGAGCTAATTCCGCCACTGAATGTTCCATTTTCGTTAGAGAAATCGTTAGTATCGTCAGTTGGTGCTTTGGAGTTTGCTAAGCGATTCTTCGTACGCGGAGTGACTAAGGACTTTTTTCTTGTCTCCTTGTCAAAACATGTCATGGGTAGTGGTTCTAAAGTTGTGAATGCAGTTGGAGTTAGTGGAGTGAATCTCAATGAAGCGAAATTTGAAGCAATGTACAATGAGGAGGTACACTTCCTAGCAAATCAAGGAGGTTTCCCCCCGAATTATCCAAGGTCGGGTGGAAAACAAGGTTGGAATAGAGAGCATGATGACGGTTGGAGAGACCGTGATAGGGAATGGCACAAATTGGAGAGAGAAGGATGGGGAAAAAGAGAGATATGTACCTCCCCAATAGCGTCAAAAGCCCAAAGAGCAAAGGGCTAATCCTGAAAATTTCCACACTGAAGATATGCTTGCACGCATTCTCAACAAAGTTGAAGGGTCGGACAAAGAGCTAAAAGAAATGAAAGATGATGTCTCAACTATGAACCAAACAGTTACTTCACACTCGGTATCGATTAAGCAGCTGGAAACACAAATGGGTCAAATCTCCACTCATTTGAACCCAAGGCCAAAAAGAGGATTACTGAGTGATACCATGGTCAACCCAAAGAATGAATTGTGAAAGCGTATCTTCTTTGTGCCACAACGTTAAATAAGGGACGTCTTGGAAGGCAACCTAAGTTTTTAGCTTTCATTATTGCTTTTTGAATAATGGGTGTTAAATGTGTATGTTGAAAAGTCAAATTTTTGGGAATTGGAGCAATTAGGCGAGCCAAGGCACCAATCGGCGACTCGTCAAATAGGTCGACGAGCCCGATCTGGACTGCCGTTTGGACCAACCAAAAGGTTGGTGTTCTGTAAAACTCGGCAGACAAAAGAGCCATTCGGCATATCACCGAATGGTCGGCGACATAAGTGAGCGTCGTCGACTGGTGCACGAACTGAAGGGTTTTAAGGCCTGAACCGTTTTTAAATTCAAAAACTTCCCTCATTTCATATTTTCCCACCTTTGCACTTTCACAACCATATTTTTTATATTTGTTCTCGTTATTTTTGCATGGGGATCATTTACTCATGGGGATTTTGTGCGTTTTTGCTTGTCGATTCTCTAGCCTAGCACTCATTAATCTAATCTTAAGGTTGGTGATTCGAACCCCGTCTTAATTTTTTGTAATTCCCAAATGCATGCTCGTAACTTAGTGAATTATCTGTGTGATCCTAGTTGTGTGAATGATTTATGTTAGTTTGTGCTCTTGTCGTACTTTGTTTATGCATATTTTGGCCTATAATTGTTGTATCTCATATGTGTGAATGATTAAAATTGTGGGTTGAGTTGTCAATTTGTTGGTTCTAGTGTGGATGAAGACTGAGTAACCCCAATTTCACCGATCGACTAATTTTTCCCAATGATAGAGCGGGTGACGTCATTCTTAAAGGCAAAAGACGTCGATTGGCCAATTTTAGATAAATCAGGGGAAGTCTGAGTACCCTGAGGTGATTAGTGTTATGGGTCTGGGCTTAATTGCGTAAAATAGGTGTTTGATTTCAATCTCGTGGGCTATGGGTTAGAAATTGGAGGTTGGGGTAAAAAACTGGCACGAAGGACCTTTCGACGAGCTTAGTCGAGCACACCGAATGGTGTGGCGGTTCACCCAATGACTCTTGGATCGCCTTTTTATTCTCCAATTTTGTTGAATTGATTCCGTAGCATTCGGTGATATGCCTGAGTTTGCCAAGTTCACTTGGTGACTCACCAAATATTCTTTAGATCACCCTTTTTTAGCCCTATTTTTGGAAACCATAAGTAACATTCAGCAATCTACTTTTAGTTCACCAAATGGTGTCAGCGATTCACCAAAAGGCCCTGGACATCACCGACTTGTGCCGAATTCTAAGAATTTTTAGTCTGGAACATTCAGCGAGCCTGACTTGGCTCACCAAATGAGTTCGGCAACTCGCCAAATGACTTAGCGAGTCTTCCTGCACATTTTTAAACTTTGATAATTTCTCAAACTATTTCTAACGTAGTGATAATGTTGTTTTGGAGGTATGCACAAACCAAAGGTAGAGGAAGAAATCAACCACCCCGCAAGCGGGCCCGAGGAATAGTAAACAACGATGGTGCTGCACCCTCTCGAGCCACACAAGAGAAACTTTCACCAACAGGGGAAAGGCAAGGTAAAGGGGCTAGTACAACCATGTCCGGCAGAGGAGAGTTCCGACAGCATGGGCATCTATGCCACCCACCTCACTACTTCAGAGTCGAAAAGTGAGGGCAACTTGGGGGATAGATCGCCAGTCTCCGCTTCTAAGCCAAAGGACGATCAGACTCTACAAACGAGGAGTGCGGAGCTATGCTCTAAGTCATTACATGATCAAGCCAGGATCCTAGTGCCTCCTATTCCTCTTCCACCTCCAGCATCGGCAGTAAAGCATGTACCTCTGGTGCCACCAGTTCAGGCACCCCGACCTCAATCACTGAACAAATTAAAAGTTGTCGGGCTGAGGACCATTCTGGAAGAGAAATGATTGTCTACAGACGAAGTAGTAGACAAGTACCCAGAGGTGTGGAACACTATCAAGTTCCACAAGTTTGAGATTTTACCAAGCCCCGAGGCTCCAGCATTCCTTCTTGGGTTTGGGAATTTTATGCGGAGTACGGAAAGCTAGTGCCCAAGGGGAAGAAGAACACAAGAGCGTTCACATCGGTGGACCATGTAGTGGTGCGGGGCAGGAAAGTTAAATGTAGCAGCACCGACATCAATATGGTGCTAGGGTGCACAATGAATATAATCCACGTCTTGGTGGATCAAATAAAGAAGAATACCCTCAATGACTTGAAGGGTTGGTTAGCTCCGTTGATCTCAGACATCACACAGCCATGGATTGAAGAGGGTGTCCCAATAGAGAAGAAGGATCTGAACATGGCTGCCAGATACTGGTTCGAGTTTATCAACAGCACCTTGATAACATCACAGAACGAGTCTATACTCAGGCATCTGAAGGCGGCATTGTTGGGTTGTATCATGGACCAGGATAGACTAAATCTTGGCCTAATTATCAAGCAGAAGATGGCCATGAGCACCAACCAGAGTCAGACCTCTCTCTCGTTCCCTGTATTGATCACAAAGTTGTGCCGGCGTGAAAGGGTGCCATTGATAGAGAAGACGGATGTGGAAGTGACTCCCACTTCCTCTACTGATATCTGGAAGATAGAGGCTGGGTACACCAGGGACGATGCTGAGAGGAGGAGAGTTGCACCAGTGGACATTTCCCCGATGGTTGATGTAGAGACGTTGCCAGCTGACACAGCCTCTCCTATCCAGGCCAGTGAGCCTATAGGTACCCCTAGCACCTCCACTTCTTTTCCTTCTAGTTCTGCTATTGCTGCCCCCTCTACTGCTGCTTCCTCTCGACCACCATTGACCTAGGCCATGCTATTTAAGATGGGCCATCTGGCCTAATCTGCTAATGTTCGTACCTCTTGGGTTGAGATTTTTGTCCCTGGGATGACTGAGAGGGCCATTGATGCTGTCTTATCTCCTATTCAGGCTGAGTTGAGAGAGCACCGAGAGTTGATTAATGCACATGGCTTGGCTTTAGATGCCCTCACTGTGAGAGTGAAGGCTTGTGAGCCGGGTAAGGGTGAGTCTGAGGATGTTGCGGCCTTGAAGGCCGATATTGTTGGGTTGAGGCATAATGTGGATGAGCCGAAATCCACAGATCTTTCTATGTTATTCGGCACGGTGGACCTTCCCGAGGTCCCGAGCACTGAGTTTCCAGCCATTCCTGAGATCCATCCGGCTACTACTACCGGAGATGTTGCTATGGCTGATGATGATGCCGAGTCAGAGGCTCCCGAGAATGATGAAGAGGAGCTTGGTACACAAGACACAGTAGTATATGATGACCTAGAGGACCTCGAGGGAGCGATGGTGCAGACAGCTGTGGAGGTGTCTCTTAGAGATACATCAATGGTGGGCTCTAGTGGAGCAAAAGATGTGGTTAAGTTAGGCACTGATGCCCAGACTTAGGGAGCCACCAATATGCAGAGCTCACTGCCGGCTTAGCCTGACAAGGGGATTTTGACTCTTTTAAGTTTTCTATTTAGACTTGCTTTTTATTTTGAATTTGAGGACAATTGATTGTTTTGTTTTGCAGGGTGAGGTATCTTCATACCTGCCTCTGTTGGGTTATTTTTATTGATAAGTTATTTTTGATAGCCTGTTGTGAATTCTTACTTTTTGTGACTATCAGTTTTTGGTTTTAATATGTGTTGGTTTTGACCCAAATTAAAAATGTGCCACCTCTTGATGTTTGTGAATGTGGTTGTTCTCTTGCAATTTTGAGTGTAAGTTGCGATCAATACCGCTGACTTAAATAGTGCTCTTCATTGAACGATAAGTGTGTATGATTCCAATGAGGCAAATTTGATTTGCATAAGTCATATGTGAACGCTTAGCATCTAACTGGTCGATTGTTGAAATTATTCTTGTGATGATCGTTCCACGCGAGCTAAAATTTGTAGAGTCTTGTTTGATGATTGTAATGAATGCCATGTGTGGTGAGGTTATCTTGAAATGTGTATGTGATAATACCTGGAACTTGCCCCGTTAGTCCAATTGACTAATGTAGGCAATTGATAGAGATGATCTAAGGCACAATTTGTAAAGAGTGAACCAAAATTGACTAATGTAGGCAAAAAAGTTGAAAAAGATGAGTTTATGCTCTTTCCTCCTCTTTCGATAAGCTTTTCATAGCCGTAGTCGTACTCAAGTACCCTTGCAGGGGAATCCACTTCTGAGATGGAGAGAATCCCGGGATGAAGACAAGGAAGACTGATGATCGCCAAGGCCACTCGGCAAGTAGCCGAGTTGTCCTTCAGCTCGCCAAAAATTACAGCGTGCCACCCCTGGAAAAAAGCCAACTCGGCGATGGAAATGGCATTTTGGCGAACCACTAATTGGATCGTCAATGTAGATCCTAAACGCCTAAAGCTACAGAAGAGGAATAGTGAAGAGTCAAGTCAAGAAGGCGATGGAAAGGGACATTTGGCGCATCGCCAACCTGGTTGGCGATGCTCGATTAATTCCGCTGAATGGCCCCAAAACAAAAAGTCTAGGTAGGTATAAATGCGATTTTTAAAATAGTTTCGCGAGTTCCAAAATTTTGAGCCATTTTCCTGAGTGTTTGAGAGTTCCTACATTGGGGTTTTTGATCCCTAACACTGTTCTTAGAGTTTTTGACTACAAATTTAGAGTTGGGTTTGGATTTTGAACTAATTTTGAGCATTGTGAAGACCTGCAATTTTTTACCCAAACTGATGGAGAACATAGTTGGTAACATTTTCTTGTTTTTAATAATGTTTGGCTAAAATTCTCATTCTTAGGGGTGTGATTATGTGATTAATTTTCTCAATTCTCTTATGGGTGTTAGTATTTACTTATTTGATTGTTGATTTGAAGTGGATTCAATTGATAGTTGAGTTTTCACATATGAATTGTAATTGCAAGTACAGTTCTAGCTTAGTATTTTATGATTGCTTGAGAAAGAGGTTTTAGAATTAAAGTTATAAATTGATGATTATAGTGATTGGGTTATTGTAGATTTAGCTTGAGAAAGTGGGAATGAATTCGATCCTACTAATTTTGCTCGAGAGAGTAGATTAATTGAGGTTTTGGGTTGTTTAGATTGTTGGGCTTGTCGAGGTTCAAGAGAGAACTCGCTTGATTCGTAATAGTTGATCGAAAAATAGTTGTTACAATTAAAGCCTGGCCTACCCACACTTTCAGTAAATAATAATCACCCATATAGCGAAATTGGCGGTTAATCGATCACAACCCAAAGATCCCTCTGTACTTGATTACACCCCTATTTTCATAGTTGATAATTTTCACTCTAATCCCCTCAATTGACACTAGTTGTCAAACCCCTACAATTTAATTTAATTGTTTCAAAACTGTCTATTCCTATAACTGACTAGAGCACTCCTTTCACTTCGTAATTGAATTTTCTACCGTATCACTCTTTGTGAGATCGACCCCAACTCTTCGTTGGATTTATACTTGATTGCGACCACCTACACTTAGAATTTGATGAAGTGTAGTTGAGCGTTATCAAAAAGAAATTAAAGAGGATGTACCATTTCGAGGGACGTATTGCGCGTTGCGATAAATGTTATGATTCGAGGGACGTGTTGTACGTCGCGATGGATTCTATTATTAAGGACCTTGTCGCATGCTGCGATGGGATGCATGGATTGATTAGTCCCACATGGGTCCCGAACTGAGAGACAATGTGTGTGTATCGCTAGGTCGGACATGCATCATCATACTTGGCATAGCATAGCATTTCATTGTATTCTTTATTCTTGGCTTTGTGTTTGGGAGTTCGCTTGTTGAGTACCGTGTTGTTTGGTACTCACTCCTTGCCTTTACATTTGTGTAGGTTATGAGCCCGGATCTTCGTGATGATCTCTCTTCTTTTCTTGTCCAAAGCTTCCTGTGGAGATTTGTGAGGTAGTTGTTTGTCATCTCAGCGGACCCTCTTACTCCTATTTATGATCTTGTCCTGCTTTAGTGACAACATCATTTAAGACTTGTGTTTTTCTTTCAAATCTATAGTAATACATTAGAGGCTTGTGCATGTGACAATAAGTTTTTGAGCTTTAATTAAGTTGACTTTGTATTCCGCTTTAGTATTGGTGTTAAACGTTCATCCTTTTTTTTACTTCCGCATATTATCGTTATATTTGGGTTTAGACTAACTTGTCTTGGTGAGATAAGACGAGTGTCATCACATCCATTTTTTGATCGTGACACCCTCTCACCCCCACCCTCACATTAAAAAAAATTTCAAAAAGAAAAAATTCATTTTTATCCCAATCCTCTACCATCCCCCACTCCTTCCCACGAAGTATTTTAAAGAAATTTCTACTTTGAAAGTCAGCCGAGTCGGGTGTGGTCACGACTTAGTTCGCAAATCAGGGTAAAATTTTGATTTGAAAGTCAAAATTTGGGTCAGAACTCGAGTCGAGTCAGGTCCTAATCGAAAACTGGGTCACGCATCGATTGTCGGGATCAGATCTCGAATTGATCGTCGGGATCGTATCCAGATTTGAGTGTTGAGATTGGGTCCTAGTTTGAATGTTGTATCTCCGGTGGAAGTCAGGGTTAGGTTCTGGGTCGAATTTTGAAACGGTCTTTGGGATCGTGTTCTAGTTCGGGTGTCAAGGTCGGTTCCTTGATCAATTATCGGGATTGGTTTCTGAGTCAGAAATTATTTTCCTAAGAAATATTTTCTACCCTCTAGAATAAAAGATATTTCTGAAAAAAAAATGTTTTTCATTCACTAACCAAACACTAAAAAATATGTTTTAGAAAATATTTTCTACTCACCAACCAAACATGAGAAAATAATTAGAAATCCACTTGTTTTCCAAGAAAACATTTTCTTGGAAAATATTTTCCTTCATACCAAACAGACCCTTAGAGTAGTAAGCAAACGCAGATTATGAAACTGAATTTTACTTGCCAAGACTCATCATTAGATCTTTTCCAATGTGTGGCATTAACATCTTGTATGTTCATTGTGAGAAAAGAAAGTACATATAGGGTGTGTTTGGTATGAAGGAAAATGTTTTCCTAGAAAATATTTTCCTGGAAAACAAGTTGATTTTTGACTTATTTTCTCATGTTTGGTTGGTGAGTAGAAAATATTTTCCAGAAAAGATTTTTAGTGTTTGATTTATGAATGAATTTTTTTTTTT
>JAJOOE010018112.1:0-23541 GCA_036250405.1 Solanum raphanifolium | reverse complement strand
CCAAATCTTTAAAGCAAACACCACCGCGGCTAATTCAAGATCATGCGTAGGATAGTTCTTTTCATGCACTTTGAGTTGTCTAGACGCATAGGCTATCACCTTACCATTTTGCATTAGGACACAACCCAAGCCAACTATAGAAGCATCACAATACACAACGAATCCCTCAAGCCCATCCGGTAGTGACAATATAGGAGCGGACACAAGTGATGCAGAGGTCCGTGAAGGAGCTAGAGGCTCTCATGGAGAGGATGATGGATGCAAATATCCAGGTGGTTCACAAGGGGTTAGATGCGTTTGAGCTCAGAGTATTTGAGAGGTATATGCCTACTATTGGTTTCACTACTTTCAAGAACGAGTTGACTAGGCTCCGATCTGATGTTATGCCCTCCTTTCACCTACTGAGAATGCCCTCGAGCCAACACCGGAGGTTGAGGTAGATGATGTCGTCATGACAACGCTGTTTGGTGATACAATGCCACCACTCGACCCTTCCCGTGTGGCTGGGAAGCGCACCCACTCTTCTGAGCAGACTTCAGATGCTGATGAGACCCGACGAGCAAGAAAGAAAGAAGCAGCAGTTCAAGGCAGCACAAAGACAATCTATTTTTAAGGAGGAGTTGCGACAACGGAGAACCTAGGAGATGTCAGTTGTGGGTGAATCGGGTTCAAGGAGCACTACTGATGGTGTTTCCACTTTTGATTAGGGCACTACTAAGGGTGTCACTATTGCTGATCCTGTGGGTTCCCAGAAATTGGACCCACCCATTTTTTATGGGTCTTCGACGCTTATGTGCCATAGGTTTGCTTCACCCTTTGTCTTACATTTTTTACGCATTGAGGGTAATTGCATATTATTTTCTGGGGGGTGGGGTAAATGGGTTGTGAGTGGTAGAGTGAAGTCTAAGTAACCCAACTCATTACCCTCCCTTGGGGTTTTCTTGCCTGGGTTCTTTTCCCCCGAGGTACTATTTTACATTTTTGTTGAACCGACATGTAATGGAGTGTATAAGTGTAGAAGTAAACCAAAATAATGAATGCATGATGGCATAAGAGCATGAAAATTGATACATGTCTGAAACTTTGAATTGTTCTATATTTGTAGGCTTAATGAGTTGACTGTGTTAGATCTTTATGAGTCATAATAGGAACTGATATGATTGCATGACTTAAGCTAGAACTTGAACTAGATGCTTTAATGATTCGATAATGAAACAATGTGCCAAGTGTGTGTGAGATAATTTTGTATATTCAAGCAGTATGTGCCAATCTAGAAATTGCCTCATTGGTCCTGCTAAGATAATCTAGGCTGGAAATTGGGAAATAATCATAGGCCCTTTTTTATATAAGTTCATTTAGGCAAAAAAAGGATCCAACCAAATGAAATATATGCTCCATTCGATCCACATGTTTGAGCCTAATGAATACCATTTCTTTCAATGCACCTTACTCACCTTTCCTAAATATCTATTTTGTCTCTGGTCCCTCCTTGGACATTGTGCACCTTAACTTAGGCCAAAAGCCTAAGTTGAGGGTGGGTAATCCAAAAGTTACCCTAATCTTAGCCCTGGTCTGACCTAGGAAATTGTGCACTTCATCTCATGCAAAATACATAATTGAGGGTGGCTATGAAGAACAAAACTGAAATAAAAGGGTATGAAAATAGTTGTTTGTAGTTGAAGAAAAAGATAGTTAAAGGTGTGACTGAATACAAAAGGAAAAAAAAAAGTTATGTTGATGCTGAATAACAAATATAAAAGAGGTAAAATAATAAGAAAAGAAAAAATGAAGAATGAAAAAAAAGCTAAAGTCACAGTTTTGTTGAAATAAGTCACGGAAAATAGCAGAAAACAAAATGATGTCCAAATTGGTTTTGAAAAGAGGTAAATAGCCAATGTAATGTCAAGAAGGGCAGAAAAGTCACTTAAATACCCAAATGTATCATACCGGGACTTGAGCCTACGTTACAAGCTATGAAAGCCCTATAGTAGGCCTAGTTGACTAGTCTGGAAAGTCTATGCAGCAAAAATAAAGGCAAGCCTATGGTATTGAGCACTAACTGTATTTGAGTTCACTTCTGAGCGTGAGTGTTTACTTAATCCTTAAGCTAAAACACCATATTTTGAGTGAAAAACATGATTTCTTTGTGCTAAGAGAACTAGTTACATTGTTGGAAAGTTGGTATCTTTGTGATTGTTGAAAGTGTATATGGTGATGTCTATTGGTCTGTCTATGTCATATTTGATCCACATGATTTAACTTAGTGAGTCTAATTTAGAGGATTCACACTAGGTGAAATAATTTATAGAAAAAGCCATATGATGTCTTGAGTTTGTATGTTTGCTTCTGCATGAGTGTCGTTTAGAGTTTAGTGTGTCTCTTGAGGACAAGTACCCATTTTTGGTTGAGAATGTTGATGTACCATGAGTTTACACTATTTTTGTTGTATTATAATTAAAGTTTGTGTCCGTCTTAGGCATTTTTATTGTTAGATATAATGGTGTTCGGTCTCATTTTGCAGAAAATCGGTTTGAAGCAGTTGTCGTTTTATGTAGCTGAAACAGTAGAAGTTTGGCAACCTACAAGCTCACCCACGAGTCATCACTCAGCTGACGAGCCTTAGGTGGAAGTCGTGGGACAGTTGTTCAAGGAAGTCTGACTTAAGTACGGAACCACAGTGGCAGTTGACACCCCGTAGCACGAGTAAGGAACCGTCGATGGGAGTCGTCATTAGATTCAGAAAGTTGAGCTCCATTACTTGAACAATGGACGTGTAGGACAGAGAGTGAATGGACCTACAAACCGTATGTGGAAACCATCGACGAGAAGACCAAGAATTTTGCCATCTGTTGAATCAAAGAGGTGACCCACGGACAGTTGGCTGATCTACGGTCCGTCGAAAACTGGCAAAACTGAATTTTCCTTATTTTTGTTTCCTACTTGCTTTAGGACTTAAGTACTATAAATATAAGTTGCAATTTACGTTTTTAGGGGTGAGACCCTTTTGGAGACTATTATTCTTAGCTTTTGGGATTATTTTGCAAACAATTTAGCAATTTAACTCTTGAAGTTTGTTTATGCAATTTGCCTTTGGTTTTCGATTAAAGATTTCAGTATTCATTTATTCTAATTGCAAGTTCATGATTTATCTTATTAACCCTAATATGAATTATGAATTCTCAAGCATGAGTAGCTAAATCCACAACTAAGGTTGCGAGAACCATGATCAATTAACAATGTATGAATAATAAATAAGTAATTCTAGAATAGTGTAAGCATGTATTGTTAATCCTTTCGATTAGAATGCTTTCTAGCGGTGCGCAATGGTAGAACTTTTCTCAATCCTAATTGCCGGACCAAGGAGGTAATTAATGAGACAAGGATTGTATAACGGAGATTTAGTTGAGTTTAACCGCTATTTAATAGCCTGACATTAATTATTGTGATGTGAGGGCTAATTCGAGGTTAAAGGTAAAGGTTAGTAAATCACACACCAATAAACGGATTAAGTTGCACGGTGAAATCCCCTATTTGTAGGACCAATCACTTTGAGATACCTAACATATCAACCATGCATGTTAACACTAGGATCGAGTTACTATTGTTAGGAATACTGCGTTAAGAGCTTGTGGAGAAAACTTATGCCCTTGTTTCCATCTCATATTGATATCTGAAACTGCAAAATCTTGTTTACTTTTTACCGAGTGATACAAATCAACAAAATGTTATTTTACTTAAAACCCCCCATTGTTACTTTTATCGGAAATCATTTGACTAAATGTATATAATTGTTAGTAGCCTAAGTATGAACCATATTCATCGTGGGATCGACCCTAAACCAAAATTTAGGTTCTTTGTTTGACAAGGATCGTGCATACTTTTTCAAGAGGTGTAATTTTGGCATATCAGGAGCCTATAGCCATCTTGGATAAGCAGGTCCATAATCTTAGGACCAAAGAGATTGCTTCAGTGAAGGTACAACGTAAGCATCGTTTAGTTGGTAAGGTGACTTGGGAGACGAAGTCTGATATGCATGAAAGATATCTTTATCTCTTCGAGGCTTCAGGTACTTTCTTTTGCCTTATGTTCGAGGACGAACATGGTTTTTAGTTGTGGGTAATGTATTGACCCGATCGGTCATTTTTTGTTTTTCCATGGATATTACCATTTTGCCCTCCCGATAGTAACCCCAAGTTTTCTATTGTTGAGTTTGACAATTTGGTTTTGAGCTATGAGTTAAAAATTTAGAATTTGGCAAGTTTAGCGTTAGAAAGGCTAAGTTTTTGAGATAGTGAGTTTCTATGTCTTTTTGAGTTTTGAGTGTAGGAATGATATTTCGTCGATTCCATCAAACCTGAAATGTGAGATCTAATCTTTCAGAGTTGTCGGTTTTAGTTTCTGCAAATTTTGAGGATTTGAGGTCGTAAGTTGTGAAATTGTGGAATTTTAGCCTTCAGTTTGACTTTGTTCAATATTCCAGGTTCGGATGCTCGGATTGGAATTCTGAGAGTTCCATTGGATTTAGAGGAAGATTTTAGGCCTAGCTGAGGTCTTCATGTATTTTTGAGAGGGCCCGAGCTTGTTTTAGCCTTTTTATATGTGAGGTTCTTGTGGTTTCACGGATGTCTGATAGAGCAAAACTTGGATTCATACTTTGACGGTTCCATTGAGTACCGAATATCAAGAATAATTGATATGCACATGTGGTTTCTATGTACATGGTTTCGAAAGAAATGGGAGGGTCCTTTCCATGATTTTTGAGTTTGTTGGTTTTCTGTGTTCTGGTGCACCCTCTGCGTTCGCAGAGCTTGTGACCGCATTTGAGGAGGGGAGAGGGTATGTAACACCTCAAATTCAAAAGGGTAGAATAACAACTTTCTTCAGGATCTGGTGCCAGTTTAAATGGAGCCACCTACGGCCCGTGGACTGACATACATATCATAGGTCAGAACCGTGATTGGCCACTCCAAGATCCCAAAATGTCAAATTTCCAGTATTATTTTGACGGTTCACCAGGATGTTCCGTCGATGTATGTACGAGTCATAGGTAGGTTTCGTAGGTGAGTCCCAGACTTAGGATTTTTGGAGTGAGAAATTGAGACCCATAATTAGGCATGTACGGCCCGTTGGTGAACCCACGGACCGTACATGGGTCCGTTGTTGGGGGTCCTGAAAATCTAGTCTCTAACCCCAAACGACAACCAACCAGAACGTTTCGTGGTCTGATCAACAAACCGTCAGTCTGGCTAACGACGCGTGACGACAATTATTTTCTTAAAGGCTTTTGGGTCTTTTCATACTTATTCTAGACTAATACCATGTTGATTTACCTTTCATCTAAACCCTAGATAAGTTTTTTTACCCCTAAATTTCCCCAATTGAAATAATTCACACAAATTCCTAAAAGAAGAACAAGTCTTCCTCGCAAAAATATTTCAACTCCAGGGTTTCAAATCAAGTCTCAAATTCCACAACTAAAGACAAGCTTTTGGCATTAAGGTATTCTAGTCTTCATCCATGGAGCCTGTTCCTCCATGGAGTTCCTAAATTCTCCAATTTATAAAGTTAGAAATCCCCGAATGTTGATATATTCGATGGATTTATGAACTTTTATTCATTAACTTTTAAATGAATACCCCATGAACCCATGCCTAACCCATGTTTTCTATATTATACTGATTGAAAGTGGGTTTCGAACTATGAAAAGAGAATTATGGAATTATGCATGTTCTTACGAAATTGATGAATTATGATGTAAGTTGCTTTGAGAGTAAAACATATATTATGTTGTTGTTATTTATTGTTGTAAAGAGATTTCTAACATAATTACTTCATGCATGAATGTGGAAGGTTTTCTCACATAAAGGATCATAAGGTTGATAGGTCTTCTCACCTAAAATGAGTTAAAGTTAAGGAGCTATTCTAACAATAAGGAAAGCGGCGATTACCCATGATATCCAATGCTAAGACAGGTGGTGATTACCCATGTATTATGAATGATAAGAGAAGTTAAGAGTAATCAATATTATGTGGGATTTATATTTAGCACCGAGTGGACAAGTGGTTGTTTCGCCCGGAGGCTACCCCCTTGACGTAACATGGGACCTAGGATCACGAGTGACCCCAAGCTAACCCTGAGTCTGGCATATATCAAGCATACTATAAAAGTTACCGAGTAAAACATATACTATGCGGAAGCTAAAACAATGGATATGTGAAAATGGGGAAACACCCAAATGGTCTGAATATAAGTGAAATAAACTAAGAGTTCAGTGATAACTGAAATAACCACTTAACAACTCAAGTTGAATCTACTACTATGTCTGAAAAGCCTCTAACTGAGTTAAGTTGCTGGGACAGGCCCCCAGCTATCTCTAACAAAACTGAAACTAAAATAATGACTAAAATGAAAGAATGTCTTTTGTCCTCAGAATATGAGGACTGACCACTGAAGCTCCTAAATGCGGACAAAGAATCGATCTAAGCGTGATCTGGTTACTGAGTTCCTGAACTTACATCATGATATGATATAACGCAGAGTACAGTATTTGGAATGTACTAAGCATTCAGGTTATAGATACTAAGCTGAACAATGCATTACTGAGCAATAACATAATGTGAACAAGAATATAAATATTGAAAAATAACTGAAAAGCTAAGGTTCATGCAATTACTAAGTATTAATCATGAAGATAACATGTTGAACTGTATGCTGATATAAATGTTGAAAACCAGGTCAAATGCACTAAAAGTCTAACTGTGGGAGCTACTATTAACCAACATAAACCACGTGAGCTTAATGTCGAGCTCGATGTATACGCCCCATCGAGACAACCCAATATAACTTGCTAGGGGTATAAAGGCATGAATGTGGCATGATCACTAGTATTTGATGCGAGGGGACATATAATCCTACGCGGGCACATAGTTTTGAACTATGAGGGTACACTGAACCCTTATCCAACTCAGTGCTAAGTCTACTCCCAACTGAACACATATGAAGATAAAATGCACTAAATACTGAATAGCTCAAAATACTGACATGCTAACTGAGAAGGCAACATTTATATACTGAGAATGTGACATTCGAAATCTGGAGCATTATTTTCTATTTAACTATCATAGCAAGTATAATTCATGAACTAAGAGAATTTACACAGACTAGGTTTTTGAGTTTTATATAAGGAATTAAGCAATATTTTCAAGAAAACATGTTATTTAGATTATGGATACTATAGCAACTTAAATCATCACAATTATCCAACATTGTACAAACCTAGGTCTAAACAAGATATGTAGAATCAAGGAACTCACTGAATTCTAGGGACCTAGTGGATGAAAAGAACCCACTAGTGAAATCCCACATACCTGGTCACAAAATCTATGGAGAAATCCTTTGGATTTCAGGGCTGAAACTTAAAGAACACTGCTGGTTGTTCTTTAAAGAAACTAGCGCCTATTTCTCCTTTTTTTGTTCTAATATGGATGATTTTTTTGGAGAATGAGGGTCCTAGGTATGTCTGACTAGGTTATTAGGCTCAGACTGAGTAAAACGACATAGTTAGGCATGAAAAGACGTAGTTTAAGTGCCCCAACGCATAGGGAAAAGACCAAAATGACATTTACTTAAAAGCTGATTAAGGCCATCCATGGTTGGACTGACGGACCGTCATTTGGACTACCGACCGTCTTCTACGGTCTTCGTTCATGTCTGCGTGACATGGCTTCACTAAAACGAGCATAACATTTTATTCTGAGCTTGAATTTTAGCAAACTTGGTTGCATTGGAAAGATGATTCAATTATCTTTAATTTGATAGGTCATGGGCGACCTAATTCATTTTATGGTAAATGATATATATGACCTTCTGAAGTTTACCCAACAACTATTTTCCTCTAAATAACTATTGACCATCATCTACGGTCCGTAGGTCTAACCACGGACTGTACTAGTCGACAGTGGGTAGGATAAGAGCCCATAAAACTTTGAACCCCAACGACGGAACCAACCTACAGTCTATGGGTCCATGTTCAGACTGTGGTCCACGATCATTGGTATCATCTTTAGATCCCAAATTTTCTCCAAGTCTAGGACTTAACCATGGGAACCCACCTATGGTTCGTGGTCTAACACACAGTCCGTTGGTGGCTTCTTTTGCTTCTGACACCAGATCTTAGAAAGCTGCATTTTTCTATTTTATCGAATAAAAGGTGTTACAATATCTCCCCCTTGGGAACATTCGTCCTCGAATGAAGTCTAAATAAGCTGAGTATGGAGATAAAAAACTGCAATCCCTACCACTAAGTACAAGAAAATGATATCTAACAGAGTTGAGTTCCTAGAACATGTAAATATGCTGAAATGCAAGAATAACTGACGGAACAAGATACTGAGAGTGAATTACTCAAGAGTAAAATGAGAGACTGGAGAGGAACAACTACCTCAAGCTGAAATGGAATAGGAAGGAAAGAGGTGAGGATACTTGGCCATCATGGCAACTTCTGCTTTCCAGGTAGCTCCCTCTATGGACTAACTCCTCCACAAAACCTTTACTAAAGCGACTTCCTTATTTCACAACCTACGAACCTGACAGTCAAGAATTTCAACTGGCACCTCTTCATAAGTGAGACTATCCTTCAAAGCCACACTCTCTAATGGTACTATCGATGCTGAATAACCGACACACTTCTACAATAAGGAAATGTGAAAGACTGGATAAACCACTGCTAGTTCTGCTGGAAACTCTAGCTCATAAGCTACATTACCAATCATTCTCAAGATTTTGTAAGGACCTACATATATGGGGCTGAGCTTCCCTTTCTTGCCAAATCTCATCACCCCTTCTATAGGTGACACCTTTAGGAAAACCCAATCATCAATTTTGAACCCATTCCTTCTCCTTACTTCTACATAGGAATTTTGATGACTTTGAACTGTCTTTAGTCTATCTCTGATGACCTGAACTTTGTCCATAGCCTCATCAACCAAATTTGGGCCAATCAAGGCTGCTACACTTACTTCAAACCAAACAATCGGGGACCTACATATACACCCATATGGTGCTTCCTATGGGGCCATCTTAATATTGGAATGTAAGCTATGATTATATGCGAACTCTATAAGAGGTAGGTGATCATCCCAACTACCCTTGAAATCGATCACGCAAGCTCTCAACATGTCCTCTAAGGTCTGAATAGTACGCTCTGCCTGACCATCTATCTGTGGATGAAATGTTGTATTGAGATTTACCTGAGTACCAAGACCTCTCTAAAATGATTTCCAGAAATGATAGGTAATCTGAGGACCTCTATCTAAGATGATAGGCAAGGGAACCCCATGCAACCTGGCTATCTCATTGATGTATAGTTTAGCATAATCCTCTGCTGGATCTGTAGTCTTGATAGCTAAGAAGTGAGCGGAATTAGTGACTCTATCCACTATCACCCAAATACAGTCATGGCGTCTACGAGTATGAGGTAAACCCATAATGAAGTCCATGTTTATCACTTCCCACTTCCATGTAGGAATGTTAATCTCTTGAGTAATACTTCCTAGTGTCTGATGTTCCACCTTAACCTGTTGACAGTTAGGACACTTAGCCACAAAGTCTGCTATGTCCCTCTTCATGACGTTCCACCAAAAGACTTCTCGTAGATCACAGTACATCTTATTGGCACCTAGATGAATGGAATACCAGGAGTTATAGGCTTTTGTAATAATTTGCTTCTTGAACTAACCCACATTACGAACACATAAGTAACCCTGGTAACGAAGCTCACTATCTTCCCCTTGGGAGAAAAGCTCAACTTTTTGCTGATAAACTGTACCTTTCAACTGAAGTAATAAAGGGTCACTATGCTATATTTTTTAACCACCGCTACTAATGAAGATTCTGATCCATTCTGAACTATCACACCACCATCTGATGTGTCCGTCAGACTAAATCCAAACCGAGCAAGCTAGTGAACATCTTTGGTTAACTCTCTCTGTTCTTCCTCAACATGTGTTACATTATCCATAGACAGTTTTCTGAGAACATCAGCCACTACATTGGCCTTACCAGGATGGTAAATCAGATTCATGTCATAGTCTTTGAGGAATTCAAGTCATCTCTTCTAACGAAGATTCAACTCTTTCTGGGTTAACACATACTAAAGGCTTTTATGATCTGTGACCACATCAACATGAACACCACACAAGTAGTGTCTCCAAATCTTTAGGGCAAATACTACGGCTGGAAGCTCGAGGTCATGAGTCGGGTTGTTCTTCTCATGAACCTTAAGCTATCTAGAAGTGTAATCTATGACGTTACCTCCCTGCATCACACAACCTAGGCCAACCCGGGATGCATCACAATAAATCACATCATTATCTAGTAGAGTCAAGACAGGAGTCGTAGTCAACCTAGTCTTCTATTTAGAGAAGCTTTTCTCACACTCATCTGACCACTTAAATTTGACCTTCTTTTGAGTCAACTTGGTCAATGGGGGAAGCTATGGATAAAAATCCATCAACAAGTCTTATGTAATAACCAGCCAAACCTAAGAAACTTTTGATATTTATTAGAGAGGTGGGCCTGGGCCAATGCTGTACTACTTCAACTTTCTGAGAATCCACTCGAATCTCGTCGCTGTATACTACATGACCATGGAAAACGATCGTCTGTAACCAAAATTCACATTTGCTAATTTTGCAAATAACTGGTGATCTTTGAGAGTTTGCAGAACAACTCTCAAATGAGTTGCATGCTCCTCCTCATTTTGAGAATAAATGAGGATATCATCGATAAAGGCGATAATGAAAAAGTCAAAATATTGTTTGAACACCATGTTCATTAAGTCCATGAAAGTTGCACGAGCATTTATTAGTCGAAGAGACATACTGAGAAATTCATAGGGACCATCCTGAGTTCTGAAGGCTGACTTTGGGATGTCACTACCTCTGACCTTGAGTTGATGATAGAAGGATCTGAGGTCTATCTTAAAATAAACAACTAGCATCTTATTTTTGGTCGAACAATTCATCAATCCTGGGGATGGGATATTTATTCTTGATTGTGACTTTGTTCAACTAACAATAGTCAATGGACATTTTGAGAAAACCATCTATCTTTTTCACAAACAACACTGGAGCACCCCATGGAGAGATAATGGGTCTAATGATGCCCTTTTCTAGAAGGTCTTTCAACTGCTCTTTCAATTCTTTAAGCTTGGCAGGAGCCATTTTGGAAAGAGGAATCGAAATGGGCTGGGTATTTGGAAGGAGATCTATTCCAAAGTTGATTTCTCTCTCAGGAGGAACTTCGGGAAGATCTTCTGGAAACTCATTTACTACTGATACTGACTCAAGGGTTGGGGTTTCAGAGTTTGAATCCCTAACTTAAACATGATGATAGATATACCTTTTGTAAATCATTTTTCTAGCCTTAAGAAAAGAGATAATCGACCCATAGGCGCTAAGCTATTACCCTTCCACTCTAAGATTGGCTCGTTTGGAAATTGAAACCAAATGATTCTAGTTCTACAGTCAACTAAGGCATAACATGAATTTAACAAATCATGCCTAGAATTATATCAAAATCTACCATTTCTAACTTTACAAGATGATCTGAGGTGAATTTATGAGAGACTGTGACAGGGCAATTTTAGCATACGCATCTAGATATAACTAGGTCACACACTAGAGTAGAGACTTAGAAGGGTTCTGAGAGTTTTTGGACTAACATCAACTCGTGCCTCAAGTTCATAAATTTTTGGGCCCTAGCTTCCCTCACATCTCTTGGGAAGAACTTGTCCAGAAAAGTAGTCTTCAAAAGATTCCAACTCATTGGATCTGCATTAGTACCACAAGATTCCTTCCACTACTGGTACTAAGTGTAGGACACTCCCTTTAACTGATAGGCAGCCAAATCTGCACTTTGGACTGTAGTGACACCCATAATGTATGTTACCTTCTAGATGTCGTCAAGAAGCTCTTGTGGATCTTATTTTGACTTAGACCCATGAAACTCCATAGGGTTCATCAAAGCAAAGTTCCAAATTCTTAATTCAGTAGTGTTAGTCTAAAGTGGAGCTGGTTTACAACTTGCTAATTAACCTAGGTGGTCACGGCCTGAGCAGGCACTTAGAAAGCAACGCTGAACTCGGTATGCATGACTTGCTCATTCAATGGGTCTGTTGGAGATGCTGGGTGATTCTTTGCGTTACTTATTGGAGGCATTTTCCGAAATGCAAAGACTAGGAGTTAGAAAGAGATTACATAGAGTTCATACTCTCTAGCACAAGTTGGAAAAGAAAGAAGGGAAGTTTTTTCTTAGAATACTTAGTAACTTCCCTCTCATAGGTGTGGTACTCTTCAGACTCATGAAAGAGACTCTACTTAGTGTGGCTTCCACACACCCTAGGACTCTTGAACCTAATGCTATGATACCAATTTTTTAACACCACGAGGCTACACCTCTAACGTTACATGGGACCTAGGATCAAGAGTGACCCCAAGCTAACCCCGAGTCTATCATATATCTAGAATACTTTAAAAGTAACTTAGTAAAACATACAATATCCAGAAGCTAAAACACCAGATATTTGGGATTGGGAATCCCTAGACCCACCACAATGAGGTTGATGATGGCTGATAGATCAGTAAAACGGCCTGTGGGAAACCTATTTGATGTACTTGTTAAGGTTGACACCTTCATCTTTCTAGTGAATTTCATGATCTTGGATTGTGCAGTGGACTTTGAGGTTCCCATCATTTTGGGAAGACATTTTTGGCCACAAGAAGAGCCTTGGTTGATGTTCAGAGAGGAAAGCTAAAGTCCAGACTCAACAAGGATGAGGTAAATTTCAATATTTGCAGGTCAATGAAGAAGCCACATGATATGAATGTAGTATCTACAATAGAGGTGGTTAATGAAGAAGGAATGAGTGTACCCATCGAAGAGGCAATGGCTGTTGAAACCTTAGCTGCAGTGCTGATGAACTTTGATGATGATTTCCTGTCTAACTATATAGAGACAGTGAATGCCTTGCAGGGTATGGGAGCACACTCTTATGCTCCAAAGAAATTATACATGGACTTGAAAAACAAGCTAAGTCCTCCAGCAAAACCATCTATTCAAGAGTCACCGATGCTGGAACTGAAACAGTTACCCAAACACCTAAGGTATGCATTTTTGGGAGCTAACAACACTTTACCTGCAATTTTGGCTGCATATTTGAATGAGGAACATGTTCAGGACGTAATCAAAGTGTTGATAAGGTACAAAAGGGCTATTGGGTGGACCGTTGCTGATATCATCCGGATACCTCAAGGCATATGCACCTATAAGATTCAACTCGAGGAAAAATGCAGGCCTAAGCAATGAACACCAGCGGAGGTTATTCCCACATATGCAAGAGGTGGTCAAAAAGGAGATCATCAAGTGGTTAGATGCTCCGGTTGTCTATCCCATTTCTGATAGTCACTGGGTCAGTCCACTGCAATGTGTGCCCAAAAAGGGCGGTATGACAGTGGTGGCAAATGCCAAGAATGAGTTAGTCCCATAGAGACTAGTCATTGGATGGCGAGTGTGCATGGACTACAGGAAGATGAACAAGTGGACTTTGAGGGATCAATTCCCCATGCCTTTTATGGACCAAATACTAGACAGGTTAGCTGGTAAAGGCTGGTACTATTTCTTAGATGGATACTCTGGCTACAACCAGATATGAATTGCTCCTAAAGATCAGGAAAAGACTACCTTCACATGTCCTTATGGCACATTTGTGTTTAAACGCATGTCATTTGGACTATCTAATGCACCAACATCATTCCAAAGGTGTATGATGTCCATTTTCTTGGACATGGTGGAGGACACTCTGGAGGTATTTATGGATGATTTTGCAGTGGTAGGTGATACCTTTGATGATTATTTATTTAATCTTACCAGGGCCCTATAGAGATGCGAAGAGCCCAACATAGTGCTGAAGTGGGAGAAATGCCATTCCATGGTCAAGGAAGGCATAGTCCTTAGGCCCAAGGGGCCACAAAAGGGGATAGAGTTTGACAAGGCCAAGATTGAGGTGATTGAAAAGTTACCTCCGCCAATCAGTGTGAAGGGTGTTAGAAGGTTCTTAGGGCACGCCGGGTTCTATAGGTGTTTCATCAAGGACTTCTCTAAAATTGCACGCCCCATGTGCAAGCTTTTGAAGAAGGAGGTGAAATTTGTTTTTGATGAGGCATGTCTCAGAGATTTTGAATGCCTAAAGGAGAAGCTAATCTCTCCTCTAATGATCATTGGCCTAGATTGGGCCGAACCATTTGAGGTGATGTGTGATTCTTGTGGTACTGCTCTAGGAGTTGTATTGGGGTAGAAGAGAAATAAGATGTTCCATCCAATTTACTATGCTGGTAAGTCATTGAATGGAGCATAGCGAAATTACACGGTCACGGAACAGGAACTGCTAGCTGTAGTGTACGCCTTTGAGAAGTTCAGAGCATACTTGCTAGGCACAAAAGTGATCATTCATACAGATCATGCAGCTCTGAGATACCTCATGGAAAAGAAAGATGCCAAACCAAGGTTGATCAGATGGGTGTTGCTTCTGCAAGAGTTTGACTTTGAGGTTAAGCATAGTAGAGGTTGTGAAAACCAGGTAGCTGATCACCTATCCATGTTGGAGGCTGAAAAGAAGAAAGAACTGGAGCTTGAAATAAATGACTGATTTTCGAATGAGCAGGTATTAGCCGCAACTCTTGATCTTATTCCTTGGTTTGTTTATTATGCTAACTTTCTTGTTATTGATTTGATGCCTTATGGGCTGACATATCAACAAAGGAAAAGGTTCTTGCATGATGTGGGTAAGTACTTTTGGGATGAAACTTATCTGTACAGGGTGTGTGCTCACAACATCATCAAGCGATGTGTTCCTGAAGCTTAGATACTTTCTAGAAGCCTTTCACTCCTCTCCGGTAGGTGGTCATCATGGAGGTGCTCAGACAGCTCATAAGATACTTCAGTGTAGGTACTACTGGCCCACAATTCATCAGGATGAGATAGATATAGTGAGGAGCTGTGATGTGTGCCAGCGACAAGTAGCTATCTCTCGGCGCCATGAATTACCCATGAGACCTATCTTAGAGTTGGAGTTGTTTGATGTGTGGGGCATTGATTTCATGGACCCATTTGTAAATTTCTATGGGCATAAGTACATATTTGTAGTAGTGGACTATGTGTCCAAATGGGTTGAGGAAGTTGCATTGCCTGAAAATGATGGCAAGAGTGTAGCTGGTTTCCTGAAGAAGAATATCTTCTCAAGGTTTGGCATACCTAGAGCTATTATCAGTGATGGTGGTTCTCACTTCTGCAATAAGGTACGTTTCAGACCAAGTATGGGGTTAAACAACACAAGGTTGCAACGCCTTATCATCCACAGACCAGTGGACAAGTAGAGGTCTCCAACAGTGAAATCAAACCGATCTTGGCAAAGACAGTAAATGCCAACAGGACAGGTTGGGCATGGAAGCTAGATGCTGCTCTATGGGCATATCAGACAGCTTTTAAGATACCTATTGGTATGTCTCCATATCAGTTGGTGTTTGGAAATGTATGTCATTTGCCGGTTGAAATTAAACATAGAGCACTCTTGGCTTTGAAGAAGATAATCCTTAGTTTCAGCAAACCTGCAAACCTGAGGCTGGATCAAATTAATGCGATGGATGAGTTTCGTTTGAGAGCTTATGAGAGGTCTGAACTGTACAAGGAGAGTGAAGTTGTACCATGACAAGCATATTGAAAAGAGAACCTTCATTCTTGGTGACTTGGTGTTACTTTTTAACTCCAGACTTCGTCTGTTTCCGGGAAAGTTATGATCTAAAGGGTCTGGACCTTTTAAGGTAACGTAGGTGTTTCAGTCGGGTGCTATTGAGATTGAAAATGATAAAGGCAAGAGGTTCAAAGCTAATGGCCAGAGAATCAAGGCATATTTGGGTGTTCCAGAGGATGTGAAGATTTTGGAGGATTGTAAACTTGATGAAGTCTGAGTAATCAAGTAACCTGCGCCGCTCCTTGACGTTTAATTGTGCGGTGCTTGGGAGGCAACTCAAGATGTAATTGTACTAGGTATTTTCCCTTTTCCTTATTTTTCTTTGTTGTAATAGATTCACTGTGTATTGATGTGTGCAAGAGAGAATGGATTGAAAAGTGCAGAAACTGGGTGCAGACTGCTCTTCACGGGCAGTCTCACGGACCGTGGTGTCCACCGGCACCTTCACGGTCCGTCAACTGAAGGACCAACCTAAGGGAGCTACTGGAAATTGCAAGAAAAAGGTTCATGATCCGTCAGAGCTTGTACGGACCTTCTAGCCTTTGGTGAACCTCAGGTAAGATCTTTAGTCCCCAAGTCATTCTCACGACTACTTTCACGGACCGTGATGCCCACCACGGGTGACTTCGCGGTCCGTCGTCTTCCACAGTTAAGTGTTTTGTCTTTAGTTAGGTTCACAAACTCGTTCACGGACCGTGATGCCCTTCACAGACAACTTCACGGTTCGTAGTCTACTACCCAATGCCACCAGTTAACTGACCTAACCGATGCGTAACCCATATCGAATTAAAGTGTATATCAGTTCCTTAAGCACCAAAGGTCAGTTTTTTCTCTCTTTACTTCTTCCATAATGGCTTTTTAAAGGATAGCAACGTTTCCCATCATTAATCAATTCTAAATTCACTTGCGAATCAAATCCCTAATCCTAAGTTGAGAAGAATCTCTAGTCAAGGCCACTGATTCCTCCTTTTTAGCGAAGGTCTCTTCTAAGTTCAAAGTAAGTTCCCTCTTTAAATCGCCATTAGTTTCTTATTGTAGGAAGGTGGGTCTGAATTGCTTAGATTTAGTCAAAATTTGCATGATTGTGTGATAAGCTACTTTAATTGATATAAACTTGTAGTGGGTTAAGTTGAATTGGGTGTTTTTAGATGATTATTGTATGTGGGCATGATAACAGGGGGTCTAATTGGTGGATTACGTTAGTTGTGATTTTATGCTAATCGAGTGAGTTTATTCTGAACTGGGTTGTTGTGTAGATAGGATTGAGTTGTGAACATGTGTAAAAATGGCAGTTTAGCACTGTAATTGGGCAATTTAGGGAATGAAGGATGAAGATAACTGATGAACTGGCCAAGTTTAAGACCACGATAGGCTTCATGGACCGTGGAAGTGACTACGGTCTGTGAAGCCAATCGTGGACCACACTTGGAATTCTTTTTACCCTGTAGGTAAGTTCACGACCAGTATCACGGATTGTGGTTCATTCCACGGGCCACGAAGACGTCCATGAACATTACTTGGTCAAAGTTCTATTGCACATTGATTCTGTCTTAAATTCACGAGGGGTTTCGCGGACCATGGTACTTACCACAACCTGTGCAAGCTCCCATAGAGTCTACTTGGTTTTGTAAAATTTTAATATTTCAGCACTTTAATTTCTGTCATCTGTTTGATTCTGTGGCCCTTCCAAATGATAGATTTGGTGACAACATTCTAAAGGCAAGGTGTCACGATGTAATTACACAGGGGAAATCTGAGTACCCGATAGTGTGTCAATTTACGGTGTTGTATACTAATGAGTTTTGTGTTTCACAGGTACGATGCCTCCTTGAAGAAAGAACGCAACCAAACCTGCCCCCCCCCCCCACTACTTATCAATCAAAGGATCATGGCAACTCCGAAGCTAGTACTTCTGAGGTGCAAATAAATGTCACGCTTGAAGATCACTCACCTCGGGCTACTATAGCACAGACAAAGAGGGCCATTCTCCAGAACACTCCTCCCCAATATGAAGAGGGGGGAAGTTGCTCTCGTAGCATTGCAATATCGGGTAATGAATGTAATGCTGGTTCAGGTAGCCACTCTACTGATAACTCGGGGGGCAGTGCAGGATCTCAAAGCAGCTCTCAGGAAGATGCAAACACCTCTCCACTTAAGGTAAATACAGAAGCTGAGACTTGAGTACGAGAGGATGAAAATACTATAGATGAGGATGTAGAGATCACTGATGATGATACCATGGTGATGTATGTTATCGCCCATGAACTTGATCCCGCAGCGAAACCGCAGTTGATTGCCTGTTACCGCTCCATGTGGACAGTGAACCGGTCCGAAGAATTCTTTAAAAGGGGTATTGTGACCAAGAATGGTAGTTTCAACAGTCGCACAATCATGCCTGAAACTTGAGTGGTGGTGGATGACATTAAAGCATTCCCTGACATTTATCGGACGTTTCGATTTCATCAATTGGAATGGATAAACAATGCATCTGGAGAATACTCTTTCCACCTAACTAGAGAGTTTTACTCATCTTATACAACTACATTGATGAACTTTGTTGCAGAGACAGAGACTACTAAACGTAGACAGAGAAATATGGCCATTACCTAGGGTCCACTCAATTCAGTTATATTTTGGGGTAAATCGATTGATATCTTTGAGGCCAATATTAACAGGACGTTACGTGGCCTAGAATACTCTGCACTAGCTTCAGTTGGCCTTTTTTAGGGCAAACATCATGAATTCACCAGTCATACTACTATGGAGATTCATAGTTCTCGAGAAAAGATTTTGCGCTGGATTGCAAAGTAAATTGCTATAGATGGGGAGAACTTCCCACAAGTAAGTCTGCAAAGAAGAAACACAGAGCCAAATAATCTCATGAAGAGACACCTGGTCACTTAGCCAGAGAGGCAAAAGGTAGGAAAAGAGAACTCATACAACATCAAAGAAGGAAGCTCGAGAAAAAGAAGCCCGTGAGTAACAACGGAAAGATGCAGCGTTAGCTGGAGCTTCTGGTAGTGGAGCACCTTTCCCGGCAGGTGAAACCCAACCTTATCATCTACCGAGTTCTAAGAGTGCACCCACTGAGAAGGGTGCCAATGCTGATCTGGAGACCGGCGCCTAGAGCACCGTAGGTATGACCCCTCCTCATAGCCCTGTTCTGTTTTTTTTCCTTATTGACTTTGAGGGTGAAGTCCTTTCTTGTGGGGAGGGGTTGGTGAGCAACCTGCCATAACTGTTAGAATGAATAGAGGTTGACTCTGTGTTACTATTTTTGGGTGTTTTGTGTGTTGAGCTATGTAGCAGCTAGTCTGTGATAAATGAGGACTTGAATCTGAGTTTGACTATGAGGATCTGTAGATGAAATCTTAGATACATAATATGTTGAACATTGCTAGCCTGACCAATTAATTGGTAAACCAAGAAACTGGAAAGTTCAGTCCTGTGTCATGTGTGTGTAAGTTTTGTTTGAAGTCTAACATTAGCAACAAAAACTAGAACTTTCCCGAGTAGTCTTGCTTGAATCTGAGAATAACCGGATAGGAAAGGATCAGTAGGCAATTATTGTTAAACCAGTAAAATTCCGAAAATAAAAGAACCAAATGAAAAGCTTATCACTTGAACCCAATTTGAGCCTTAAATCAGTCTTTGTTCTTACCCAACACATATCATATCCTTGGTTCTCCGAAGGTATGATATCACAACTCAAGCCAAAAGCATTAGTTGAGGGTGATTGCAATCCGAATAGAAAAAAAAAGTGAAAAAAAAGGTTCAGCCAATGAGCTAAGTGTATATAAAATTGAATATAAATATAGAGTGTAAATAAAAGAACAAAAAAAGAAGAAAAGAAAAAGAAAAAGAAATTAATGGCTACTGGACTTGCTGAAATAAAGAAAAAAAGGGAATCACTCAGAAAAGAGTTATGTGAAAACGAAACTTTGGAAAACCAAGGGACTAGTCACTCACGGAACCAAATATCCATTACCTAGCCTTAGCCTATGTTACAAGCCAATAAAGTCCAACAATGATCCTATTCCGGGTGTTTGAAACATAGAGCGTAGAAAACAAGGGCAAGCCTATGGTAGTTTGTTGATTAGTGTTAGAAGTTCTTTGAGAAAGTGAGCGTAGTACTCACTCCCAATTATCATGAATGAGGGACTTCTTTGGTGTGAGGACACAGTGGTTGCATTTGAAAGTAAAATTGTGTGAGCTGATAATTCACAATCCTAAGCATGATTGACTGTGAGTAATGAGATGTCATATATTGATCCTTACATGCTAGATTCAGCGTTTTGGGATACAAATTGTGTTTAAAATGGTTGTTGCGTAGTGTCAAAAGTCTGTAAATGAATTGAGGGTTGATTGTACTTTTTTATCATCACTTGAGGACAAGTAATGTTTCTGTGTTGAGGGTGTTGATGTGCAGAAAAATATTGGCACATTTGACGCTTGAAAACATAGAATTGATATTAGAATCAAGTGCATTTATGTGGATAAAATGCATTTGGCTGTGTTGTACAGGTGAAACAGATGAAAAGTGAAAAAGGGGAGAAATGAAGAAAAAGTTCTGTAAATGATCAAGTTAATACCACGGGCACTTAGACGGGTCATGGTCCTTGTCACAGCCCGTGGTGCCGGTCATGAAGCTGAACCAGTGTGAAGGCCTGAGAGGAGCTGAAAGTGGATTGGACCAAGTGAAGACCACAGATGACCTCACGGGTCGTGGTCCTCACTACGGACCGTGGTGCAGGTCGTGGTGTGGAACTAGTGAAAAGGCTAAAGAAAGTGCTAAGTGATGCAAAGTTCAGACCACATACACCCTTATGGGCCGTGAAGATCAAGACGGATCGTGGTTGCTTCCGTAATGCAGTTTCTAGTGTGATGGCATTGAAGACCCAACTTTTGGGAAAGCCCAAGTAAAGACCACAGAGGCCTTCACGGGTCGTGGTCCCTATGACAGTCCGTGGTATCGTCTGTGATGCATATTCCAGGGATCAAGTTTTGAAGACCCACTTTTGGAAAATTCCAAGGGAAGAACAGGGAGGGTGTCACGGTCCGTGAAGCCCTTGATGGGCCATAGAAGTGGTCGTAGAGTTGCCCAACTTTTCAGTCCTAGTTCGATTATGACTCATTTTAAACATTCTATTTTGAATTAATTAGGTCGGTTTATGGGAATTATTGTATCTGACGTTGGGCGAGGCAACACAGGCAAATTTTTTTAGACTTTGATTTTCAATTTTTGATATTAATCCGAGTTTGAAGTTTGGATTCTGATTCTCAGATTATCAAAGTGATTATTGGTTTGGTGATTCTTCTCGTAAGTACTTCTTAACATGTTTTCGTTATTTATTGCTGATTGTTTATGTAAAAAATGAGGAGCTAAATACCACGACTGGGATTGTGGGATTCATGACATAGTTTTAACTGTAATTTCGTAAAATGAGTGAAAGGAAATCAGTGGTTACAATTTGTAGTTTTAGCTTTCGTTATCTATATAATCTGATGAGTGTACGCATTAGATTGAGCCTGTATCTGGTATTTTTTTGAGAGAAAAATATCAATTAGGAAAAAGCTGAACTAAACTAATGAATTGGAGTTAAAGTTTAAGTTCGACAGAAAAGAACTTTAACCTCAAACCATTGTAAGCGAGGGTCAATGTTAGTAACACTCTAAGGCTGAGAAGACGTGAGTGAAAGTTGTTTGATTAGATTGAAAAGTGCCAGATGAAATTAACTCGCAATGATTTTATAAAGATTGAATTGCCTGAAACTCAATTATGGAATAACACTAAAACTAACGTTATGGTGAACACAATCCTAGTTTCTCTTAATCAAATGAATCAACTCTACAACGAAGTAGTCTGTTAGTCATTAATCTGGATTTTGATTGAAAGTTTTGGTAATTATAACACCTCAATCACACCCAATTTACTTCCGTTATTATTTGTTTAGGAGATAATAACGACATTCGAATAAACGCAACAGTGAAACCTTATCTATAAGGAAATTCTCTGTGGGATCGATCTCAACTCTAGTTGAGTTCTGTAAATTGACATCGACCATTTACACTTCTTATTTGAAGTGTAAGTTTGGACGTATCAAGGATGGAATCCAATATCTCCGAAGCCTAAACTTATAGAAAATGTAGAAATATGGGGTTAGCACAAAAATTACTAAGTATGGAAGCCATGCACAAAAACCTTAAAACATGCATAAAAAGGGACATTTCATTTGAAATCATGCTATATACCATTTTTGAACATCATCTTTGAAATAGTTGGAGAATGCAACCCATAAGGCAACTCACATTCATTTCATCATAACATGAGAGATATCATTATAATAACAAGCATACTCTCTAACATCAAAACAATACATATCCCAATCTTCACAATACATAGTCTGCACTCATAACATGATACAAAGTCAAATACCAAGATCATCTCATCATAAAGTAATCATCACATAAGCAACTCCTAAGAAACACTTGTGCAATGTATGGTTGGCATCCCATAATACAAATCCTACTAAGTACTCCTTTGAAGCTACTTTAGTCATTCATTTCATCCTTAGACCTCATCATAAGCAATAGCCATAATTAAGGAAACAGTCATGTACATTACTTGAATTATAAGGAAAGTCATTCATAACAACTATCTATTCAACATACATTCAAATCTCATCATAATATAAAGGAACCATCCCATGACATCCTACTAAGTCTACTTGTGCAATTTGGAAGTGAAGTCCCATACCCCCACTCCTACTAAGTAAAACTCACCAAGAAGTCATAGTATAGTTCATGTCACATTCATTATCTTTATTATATAGGTAAAAGTAGCCATAACTAACATAGACCATATGAGCTACATGGAATCTGGTGTCGTGTAATCCCACACCGAACGAAGGTGTCATACTCCATTTTTTGGGGGTGCGGAATTGGTAGTTGAGGAATTCATATTTTTGATAGTGTGGTAGGTGGTAGTGTGGTAGGTGAGGAATTTATTTTAAAGATTTTATTATAATATTGTTTTTTCAAGGGTGTTAATCTTGATATCTCTTTAATATTATTTATGATATATTCTAGATATAACATATCTTGGGTTCTTTGGTACATATATAAATTTTCCTCCATTAATTATTCTAATAGTTTTATATCTTCCATACGTTCTGTCCAATATCGTAAATATTCGTAGTTCATTTTAATCTGAATTTATTTCTAAATCATACCATTCTATTCTTTCGAGGTCTAAATCATGTAGGTCTATTTCATACCATTGTTGGTTTAATATATCCTTTGATTCGTTTTCATTAAATATTTTTTCCCATATTATTCTTCTTAATTCAATTATTTCTATTCTTTTAAGTATATATAAGATTAAAGTTTCATAGTTTTTTATCATTTCATCATGCATGTATGTAGTCATGTTCGTTGTTATGGAAGTTTTTTATTTTCAATTCTTCCTTCCAATCATATTCATAATTGATTAAATTCATATTAGTTCATTATGAACTAGATTATTTGTTTATCACGTTCTCCTGTCACTAATAGCATCATACTTTAGCGGATACTTCCTTCTTATCAGCACCTCAACTTTGTTTACTCCCCTAAACGGCTTTCCTTGCCTACCAGTTTCAACATTAGGATGACATAGTATAGAAGTTTTCTCCCTGTTTCCAGTGTGCTAATAAACTAGAAATCATGATTCAAATAATTCTAATACATAATAACT
>JAJOOE010018111.1:0-16734 GCA_036250405.1 Solanum raphanifolium | reverse complement strand
TTTGGGCTTGGGACTTCCATGTTGGAGGTCTCAAGTTCGAAACCCCTTGCCAGCAAAAGCAAGGGGTTTGCCTTCTGGGTCGAGCTCGTCGCACCAGGCTTGCCTAGTGCGGGTTACCTCTCCTATGTGGTTTGCGAGCTATTGCATAGGAGCGGGGGTTTTACCCTGTGCGCACCCAAAGGGTAGCGGCTGCGGGTTTCCCTTGTCATCAAAAAAAAAAAAAAAAAATTTCTGCTGTGGAATCATAATCTATATAATTAGAATTATGATTTAAGAGTATCCATTGGAGCATCAAATAGACTTGGAAAATCTCTCTTTTATCCATTTGTCACATCCCTTTAATATCCAACTAATGACTTCGTATCCCTTTTCTATTTCAATGGGATGAATTAGAAGTTCAGCTTTTTACAGTGCTTAAGATTTGATAACTTAAGTTGTGCTTTAACATAAACTTCAGCCATCATCTATATTTCACTAAATTGCTCCTTACCATAATTATTTACCTTTCCCTAAGTTGCTCGGACTATTCACTTTTCGTGCCACACCCGTGTCGACACGACATGGGTTTGGGTGTGGGACCCCTGTCCGATTTGGTCAACCATTTTTGGGTACTTTGACCAAAATCGATGGGTAAAGCCTGGACAGTTTTAATGATTTCTATAATCAATACAAAGCTAAGATGAAATTGAAGAAAATGGAATACCTTTTATATAGAAATTTCTATGCCACTCATTTTCCTTTAATCTCCTTCAGGGTTCTCGTCAAATTCTACACAAAATATCTCATAATTTAGGTTTTATAACTCTATTTTTAAATATTTTAATTATTTTTAGGTGAATCTCCGCACCCATATCCATACATGGATCCATATCCCCGAATCTTAAGAATTAGATCATAAAAGATCCGACATCTAGATCCGCACCCGTATCGGACACCCGCGCCCGAAGCCCAAGCAACTTAGACCTTTCTTTTGCTTCTTACCTAATAAAAATAATAGAAATCAATTCAAGAAAATGAGGATAATTGAAAATGTCCTTGCCCAAGGCACCAGTAAAATGCTAGTTTTACATAAGCAGAAAGAAGAATGGACCAAATATTCTGCTTAAACAGAACCAGGCCAAAATTATTAACTTATACTGCAACCTCAAGACACTGCACCCTTCTTTCTCTAAAAACAATACTTGCAAATCTAGAACAGGAGAAACACTTGGAATTTACCTAAAACATAGATTGTAGAATAGCAAAGTTTTAAAAGAAAAAAGGATATTATCCTTAATCTCAAATTAACAATGTATCAGTTCATAAGCTAAAAAAGAAGAGAAACTTACTGATAACGCAAAGGGCAGAGTAGCTCAGAAGGCCGGTATGCTGCTTTGTATCTCATTTTGTTGCAGGAGTGGATGTAGTAACCCAGATAATAGTACTGGAGACTAGGGCAATGTACTTGATTCTGTGTAACCCACCTTATTTCTTGAAGGGCTGAATACTTACCTAATGATAAGAAGGCAAGATCTGGATCCCAGAATAAATATTTACTTGACAAACACTTCGGGAGAATATCTATGACACCAACTGCAACTAACCGTCCATCAATCAGATACTGCTGATGGAAAGAACCAAAGCCACAAGGGGGGACAGTAAGGTCCCCTGATGGGGGAACAAATATTAAGGGTGTATCAACCAAAAATCTCCTGTATGAGCTCTCAGCGACTTCATCAGGAGAATCATTGTGCACTCTAATCTGGTACCTCCTATACAAGGAATATTCTTCGGGATCAAAACTGGACCTTTTAAGACGAACCTCAAACCTCCTCTTTTTGAGCTCGTGGTTTTCATGTGCTGTTGATGAGAAGCTCTCTTTACTACAGCTTCCTGATGAGGATTGCTTCAACTCATTATGGCTGCTGACTATGGCATCTTTATCAACTCGTCTTTCGGAAGAATAAAAGTTTATATGTCCGTTGCAAGCTCTAACTAATAATCCCAATGATTCTGCTAGAGAGTTTAGATGGGTAGCTAGTGTTGCAGCAATAACTTTTGGGGTATCAGCGGCTTGCCCTCTTTCCCCAGCCCCCAATTGTGATGATTTTTCATGTTCAACACCTTTTCTTTGTCGCCTTAAAGTAGCTGCAATCTGGAACGAAATGCTGCTGGTAAATAACAGATCCTCTGACCCTTCAGTGGATAACTTTCTTTTCGCAGGTGCAACCTTTTTTACAGAGGCTTTCGGAAACTGAAAATCAGAAGAAAGATCCCCACTTTCAATGCACATATGTACTGCATTATCTATCTGACTTTCCATATGGGGGATCAACGGTTCAGTTTTGTACTTTTCTTCAAGGTTACCTGTCAAGGACTTCGTTGCTGCAAGGCTTCGACTTTGACTAGAGGTAGTGATTTGTGAATCGCCTGAAGTATCTGTTGCATCCATCAACTCATCTGAACTTTTATCTAATGTGCCATCCAGAAACCTAAACAAGTAAACATTCAATTTTATTCAAGCTGAATCATCTATAAAAAAAAATATCTCAAAATTGAATGCCAAAATAGCCAAAGATCATGCCTAAATTTTGATGTTTGTTGAGTCACAGATTACACACTAGAATGAATGAACTTGATATTAACAACAATCAAACTCTAAATACGGTTATCTTTAGATTCTTCTAGTTTGGCATCTTTAACTTATGATGGACTACAAATACAGTTAATCTTCTCTCTCTCTCTCTCTCTCTCTCTCTCTCTCTCTCCCTCACACACACACATTATAACCTAAGAGCATCCAAAAAACCCTGCAACTCAGTTACTGGGCCAACTGTCCAAGCTTGCCTTTATAGTTCGACAATGGCTAAAGCATTGGAATGTCCAAGTGTATTACACTATTGGCACTTTATGGTCCATCCGCGTGATATGACGCTGTAATGACAGATCCTAGAAAACAAATCTATAAAACGAAAAGAGCTTCACTGAGGATATTAGGATAATTATGAAAAACATATATAAGCTTCAGAAGCAAGGGAAACATTACCACCTACTTTCAGATGAACCAACAATCAACAACAGTAGTTTTCACAATGACCACTTAATTGCTTAGAGTTAGAACACTTTCCTGTGTTCTCAAATGCATTTTGAACACGCATTTACAGAAAAGACAGTCCCACATTAAGGAGCACGGAAATTTCCAAACAGTGTTAAATTAGTCTTGAAAAATATGTGACCCATATGAATCATTTAAATAAAAGAACATCATGGAGTTAAGATTCCAATTCAGACCCAGACAAAGGTGAAACAATTTAGTGAGACTGCCTTTTATCCATTATCATCATTAGTGGTACCCAAACCATAATGCTTTGAATTGGCACAGTATTAGACATTTCCCGGAGTTAATTAAAGGTTTTTCGCTAATCAATGCTGTTTTATTCGCAAGCACAAAATTTAACTAGAATTAACTTATCAATCATAAAGAACAGGGGAAAGTTTAAGATACCTCTGCATTTGATTCAGTACTCGGCGTTGTTCTTTGGAAGGAACAAAATCATTTGCTTTGAGACGGATGGTGTAAGATGGACAGCATGTCTTTTCCATCTCTGGTTTGTATAAGAAACAGCCAGATCTTCTCCATCCTCTATCTAGAAGAGCTACAAAATGGACAACCAATGCACAACAATATAACAAAATAGATAAGGAAATTCATCAAATGCAAAGCATCTCTGCGACCAGAATCACATGAGAAAGACAGACTGTTGCTTCTATGAAAAAATATACATGGGAGAGTGTGCATTCTCAATGAGAAGAGATGTTGTGTCTGCATGTGCTACAAAGTCTTTTAGATAGCTTATGGAACTTAAATTACAGCATACAAATTTTAAATTCAATAAGTACTGTAATATGGGTATACATAAAGAAGGCAATGACATAACGCAAAACAGCATATGCCATATGGTGTCATTGTATTCTTTCAGAAAGAAAACAAGTTACCTAATTGCCCAGAACTAAACATCCCACTAGTGTATTAGCTATCAGTGAGGTAAAGGAAAAGGTAAATTAATAATATCAGGTAATAGCATGCCTCAGGCAATTAGAGATAAAGGGTTCAAATAAACAAGAAAAATCTGGGTGCTGCAGTATGAATGGCTGCTAATTTACTAACCTTGATAGTCATCAACTGTCAGACTGCGTGCCCATAATCCTGCAAATCAAGCATATAAATTTAGGGAAAAGCTCCAACTGAAGTTCTGGTATGTTCATGCACTTCAAGTGCAAATGTCGTCTTATGAGTTAATTTAGTATTCCGCTGTACTGTAGTGTTGTAATTTATCTTTAACTGATTCATTTTCTTTCAGTTTCATGAATTAATGCACATTAGGAAAAAAAAAATACATTCATTTTGCTCTATTCATTTCAATACTCAATCATTTGATTTTTCTCTCATATAATGAAGAAATCCCCTGTACAGTGGGGGAACAGGATAGAAATTGTGGAAAGCATCAGCTGTACTGCTACCCATCTCCCAACTTAAATTCCAGGTGTTTTCTGCATCAAATTTGAGCATGTAAATGCGCCTAAACCACATATCAAGTTTTGTGTCACCACAACCGTGGGGCAAGTCAATCATTAGTCATTCAGGAAAAATCAGGATTTCTCCAAATCTAGTGTTTCTCTAAATTTCAGACATCCTAACAAATTACTAACGAAACTAATAAAGCTCCTGGCAAAAAAAAAAAAACCTATAGGTGTATGAAAATGGTAGTTGTGATCAAGTTTTCAATGATAAGGCAATGGAATTGGAGATGGAGGAAAGTAAAGAAATAGGATTACCGTGAGAGATACTAGTGGGACCACCAGATTTACAGTAACCACATGGGCTTCTACGTCGACCAACATCAACAACCACAGAATCGTTTCCAGCAGTGATGCTATTACTGTTGCTGCTACTGCTGCTGGCTTCACTTCTCATCTTCTTTTTCTCAGACATCTTTAGATCTTTATTCAATCACCCCGATTTCTAGGGTTTCACATAGCAATTACAAAGCAATCCTGCACTCTAATATAGAATTGATCTGCCAAATTCAGATAAACATCAGCTGGAATTGCAACTGTACAACAACTCGTAATCCCATCAAGAAGACAACAATTGGTAATGGAATATGCCCTATTTTCGTTTCACATTTATTGCGTGCACTTGTTTCTTTTTATCTTCTCTGTCAAATCCTCCAACCAGTCTCAAGTATTTTTAATCCAACGGTTTGCTGTCTTTAGGTGCATTGTGCCCTTTTGCATTTAGCTTATTTTTATATACAAGTACTATTTTTTATTTTTAATCATTTTTAGTATATATTGAAGGCTTTTGGAAAGATTTTAAAAAAAAATTTAACCGTTACTTTTAAGAAAAGATAGTTTAATAATCGGAAAAGGGCCAAAAATATCCTTGGACTATTCGAAAAGGTTTAAAAATAGGGAAAATTATGCGGTTAAGCAAACTTATACTACTTAATTACTCATCATAGTTATAGTTTGCTATAATTACCGCTCACGACTAACATTATACATTAATTACGCGGGCTGACTTCGAGTTTGTATAATTTACCACATTTGTATATGTATAATTCCCCAGAATATACAAATATATATGTATAATATACAATTATCTAACCTATGTACATATACAATTCACCACTCTCCCACTCTCTGCCCCTCTCTCGCTCGCCTCTCTCCTCCCTCTCCCAATCTCGCTTGCCATATATACAAATGCATATGTATAATATACAATTATCTAACCTATATACATATACAATTAACCTCTCTCCCACTCTCGGCCCTCTCTCGCTCGCCTCTCTCCTCCCTCTCCCAATCTCGCTTGCCATATATACAAATACTTATGTATAATATACAATTATCTAACCTATATACATATACAATTCACCTTTCTCCCACTCTTTGCCCCCTCTCTCTCGCCTCTCTCCTCTCTCTCCCAGTCTCGCTTGCCTCTCTCCTCCATATAACATGTAGCTACGAATTGTAATTATCAAACTATAGCTATGGAGAGTAATTAGGCTATTTTTGAGTGGCTATATGTGAAAGTTCCCCTTAAAAATACCCCTCATTCACGTATTTAGTTAAAAATACCCGTTCATCCACCTCTTTGGTCCACAATTACCCTTAAAACTAACAATCTTTTATTTTTTAATTATTATTATTAAAAATAATAGATTTGATCATGTGAATATGGGTCAAATGGGTAGAAAAAATTTGATGGGTTGGAATTTAAATTTATCCAATAGAAAGATGCCACATAATAATTAATAATAATAATAACTAAAAAATAAAAGGTTGTTAGTTTTAAGGGTAATTGTGGACCAAAAAGTTGGATGGAGGGGTACTTTTAACCCAATAGGTGAATGAGAGGTATTTTTAAACCTTTTCGAATAGTCCAGGGGTATTTTTGGCCCTTTTCCGTTTAATAATTAGTCAAAATTGTATTTTAGTACGTCCTCTTTGAAGAAAAGTTAGCAATCGGGACCAACTTAATTGTCTATATACATAAACATAAAGAAAAGAGTTCTTCTCATTCTAAATTATTATTATTATTATTATTATTATTATTATATAGTTTTATAGTAACTTATACTTTACCACTTGATTATTTTGTTAAAAGACTTAAAAAGTATTTTGAAAAGGCCTAAGCAGTTTTCTTTAGATCTATCTCAATAGCGGATGAGCGTAATGAATTAATTAAACACGGCTACTTCGATTTTTCTACACAAGGTAATTGTAAACATGATGATAATAATGATTACTGCACTAACATATAAGAATTTTGATTCTGCAGGATTACATTCTCATGTGTTGAGATTTAGAAGAAGAAAATTTACTTGCTTGTTATGCAATGAATACATCTTTAAATTGTTTACTGCCTTCGAGTATTAGTTGGATTCAACACTTTCAAATGTATTTTTTTGTTATCAATTCAGTAATATGGTAAGATTTCATTTGTTTGCACATTATGGAGGTTTAAATTTGAATGGTTCAGACATTAAACCATTAAATGTATTTATTTTTAGTAAGATTTAAGCACTTAATGGGTCTGGACATGTCTTAATCATTAAGATCTAGAACAAAGTCTTAATATCATTAAGTGGTATTCTTGCGCATATAGTATTCACCATCACTCTATCCACAATCACCAGCCACCACCTCTAAATACCTATATCACCATAACCACCATTGTCTACCACCAACCACCTCTGTTATCACAACTACCATTATTAACTACTACTATTAGTTGCTACCACACTTAACTCCTCCATTATATGATTATACACATTGCCGCCGGCACCCTGTCTATGTAGTTGTTGCCGCTTCCACCACCACTATCACCACTATACTACCAACAAACTCTATCATCACAACAAGCACTGTCGCCAACTACTACCATACATTCTACGGTCACCATCATCGCCATCACTATTTTGGTCAATCTCTATGTAAAATCTTATAAATTAAATGCTAAGAATGAATCATTCTTTATAAGCATATAGGCCCGTAATGGGTGATTCCTAATTGTGCATAGTTTGAAGGTCAATTATTTAGTGTGGAAAGAGTTTTGGAAATGAATTAAGTTCATAAGAATCTTCTAACACAAAGTTGAGTTGAAAGTCACCTCATCGATTAAGTTTCAACAAGATTTTACTTGGGTCAACTTCAAATAAGCATATCTCTTTGAATATGAAGAGTTATGTGATCCATTGTCCATCGAATTAAAGGTTTTTGAGTCTTCTTTCCAACATTGTTGACCTCTCGTCAATATGAGGTGCAAGTCAAATGTTATGATCAATTTAGTTTTGACAGGCACTTTGTTTTGGATAGGCGTTTCGCCGGCGTTGAACAATTATGAATCAACGTTTTGCTGGTCTAGTGCCAGTTGAGGAAAAATTAATAGGCATTCTATTTTGGACATGCATTTCATCTGCATAGAACAATTTTGAGTAGACGTTTTGCGGTGGAAATGCATGTAGGCCGATAGAAAATCATTTAAGTCGATAGTCCGATTGTTCTCATGTTTGACCATTCTTTCAAGCCCTAGAAGTGGTTTTCTCTTCTCCTCTCATCCTCCTTCATCAAGTTAAGTTTTATCTATGGATTTCAAGCTTCCCAACTCAAATTCCTTCCTCTATTATTAACTCGTTGATAGAAATCTTAACCCTTGACCATAGAATTTTCAAGAAATGAATCCAAGAACTTCAAGGAAGTGTTTCTTGATCGTTCTTCATCATGTTAGGATTATTCTTCAAGATTTGTGAAATGTCTAAGTTATGTAAGACTATCATAGTGAGGAACTAAGTCCTTCCTCATGCCTTATATCTATAATTTTATTTAGTAAGATAAAAAATCCATGATTTTTGAATTCTTCTACTTCAAATAAGATATTGTTGATTTTATTATTGAAATCATTATATTTTATGATTGTTAATGATCCTTGATTGATTTAGGATTCATTTTATTCTACCACATGACCCTTCTTAGCCAAAGTTATTTGAAAATCTTGTCATAATATTTATTATGCATTATTTTCATGGGTAAAGTATATTGCAAAATTCTAAACAAACATTTCAACCAAAGTTTCTAGAAAGTATATTTTGCATTCAAGAATGCATATTTTTAGACAGAAAGAATAAATAGTTCCCTAAAGAAATCATGATCAAATTTTTAGAAAAGCAAAGCCAAGTTTTAACGTTCTCTAAAGCAATATTATTGAGAATAGGCTCAAAGTAATAGATTTTCAGTTTTTCTTCCTAAAGTGAGACACTTTTCCAAAAGTTGAATATGTTTTTAGTTATTGAGCATAGTGCATTATTATGAGAGTAGTATTGAACACCGAGTTGTATAAGGGTTCAGATAATTCAACCCTAGAATGGGACCGCCAACTTAAGATAAGATCGTGTTATGTTGTTAATTTGGGCAACTCCTTAGAAATCCCCTGGTATGGGCTCAAAGGTTATGTCACACCCCGAGCCTACATTATGGACGTGGCAAGCACTCAAGAACCATTGTTGGTCCCCAAGTGAACCCTTGGCCTGACTGACTACTTAGCAGAAGACTTACTCAAGCAAATAGGCAACTTTAAATGCATAATTCAACTCAAGTCAATGAATGTCTAGAAATACTTAATAAAGTATAAGTAATAGTTTTAAAGATCTCAAAACAGAAAGGGAAATATTTAGAGACTTATCAAATCTAAAATCTATGAAGCCTCTAATTCTAAGAAAGATGTCGGGACAAGACCCACGACAACTCAACAATAACTGGAAAATAATATGGAATCCTCCGAAAAGCAAGGAGGCTCACCAAAGTTATCTGAAGCGCAAAGTGATCTCAACAAAACTCCTGTTGATGATCTTGAACACCACCTATATCTGCATAATAAAAAGATGCAGGTCGAAATACATAAGTACATTTGAATGTACGAGTATGTAATATGGCTGAATAAAACAATAACTGAACTAAAGGGCAAAAGCGACTCGATTAAATCAATACATGAATATGAAGAAAAAACCCTTTAAGATTTATAATGAGATATGCAATAAAAGCAATATGAAAATAATATAATTTACTTGGGGGGAGTTTCTTTCACGGACAACCATTACTATGAGCCTAGTAAGGATACAACATTTTGCCTACATTGCAAGGGCCATCCTATACTTTTTCGGGGTATAGGATGGTACCGTAACTGTGGATCCATCTAATAGGACTTCTTAGAGGTAGTGAGGAGTCACATGAGAATCAGTGCTATCCTATTCTACGCTAGCTACATAGTTTATTGAGACTTTTGAGTTATAAAAGACTCTTACCTAATTCGGTGCTCGATACTACTCCCAAAATAATAATTAATATCAATTATGCTCAATTCACCCTTACAAATAAAGGGACTATTACTTTACATGTCACTTTACTTTCCTGAAACATTTTTCAATACATCAACTATGCTCTTTCTCAACTGTCAAGCGGTACATATGAAAACATTTGATTCTCCTTTCAAGGATTAGGTTCAAAACTTACACTAAACATATGCTCATGAAATTATGGATCTTAGGCGTATTTATATTCCTATTTACTATTGATTGTCCGCATATGACTTGCGTTTTGAGAAAAATCCTTTAGGTATTAGAGATGTGTTGTGAAACTTGTAATGAATGTGCATAAGACACGTGATTAGGTTATGCAAGAATTTTCAAAGGTAAATGGAGCCTATAGGAGCTACCACCGAAACTTAAAGAGCACACGCCGGATGAAATAAAGAAAATAATCGGCCCAGTGACCCTTGGTGCACTATTAGCGCAGGGCACTAGACCCTGAACTTCAGAAGTTAGGCCTGGGCGCAATGCTGGCGCCCTGCCTTAGGCCTTGAACTATTGAAGGCCACCCTTGGAACTTTCTTGGCGCGCTGCCCCAGTCTCCTCCCCAGCATCCCGGATGAACTCAAGTCACAATAGGACCCCAAATTAGTTTGGATTTGGAAAATTTTCCCTAAACTCTACTTATCTTTCCAACCCAAAACCAATACATGAGAAACTTTTGCAAAATTTCTTGTGAAAACATATCAATAGGGATTATGTGATACTAAGCATGAACAACCTTATAAGATTCTCAAAAACAAAGAAAATCAAAACCCCAATTGTCAATGAACTAAATTCAATAGCAAGAACTATGAATGGATCATTTAGATGTGATGATTTCTAATTGAATTGAGATGTGGGGCGTGCGGACAAACTAGTCCAACACTATGAATAGCCTTACATACCTGGAAGGATCAAAGGTTCTTGACGAAATCAATGGAAACTTGAAGAACGCTTGAACCCTAACTTTTTCTCTTCTTGGAACCTTTGCTCTAATTCTTCTAAGTGTTTAAGAACGTGAAATAATATTTTAACACCGATTAGACCATTAATTAGGTGAAAAAATGGCTTAGGCTTAGAAGGAGTGTGAAAGACCAAAATACCCCTCTCAAAACTGTCGAGGTGCCTTCAAAGGAGGCTTCACTGAAGTGGGCATATCTTTTTCTCCAAACTTGAAATGAAGAAAATATGGTGGCGTTGGAAAGAGGATTGAAAGACCTTTAATTTGATAGGTCATACATAGGCCACATAATTCTTTATTTGCTGAGAGATATGATTATTTGACGTTGACCTAAAACATAAAATGATAGGTGACTTGTATGAAGCCCTTTTTAGCCCTTTTCGAAGTCCAATGTGTTACAATATTACCCCCTTGGGAACATTCGTCCTCGAATGAGATCAAGCTAAGTACAATAGGGGTAGGAAGTGTCTAACAACCCAATATAAGCACAAAACATGCGGTTAGCATAAACTCAACATATCAACTTAAAGAGTACTTTAAAAAGAATTAGTACATTGGTCTGGAATTGATTCAGAGGGAAAGAGGTGAGGGTATCTCGTCTTCAGATCCTCCTCAGCTTCCCATGTTGCCTCCTCAACTAACTGGTTTCTCCATAAGACCTTGACTGATGCAACCTTTTTGATTCTCAACTTCCAAGCCTGACCATAAAGCATCTGAACGAGAATCTCCTCATAAGATAGGTTGTCCTTGATACCAATATTCTCGGTAGGCACAATAAGTGAATGATCACCCAAACACTTCTTTAGCATAGAGATGTGAAATACCAGATGGACTGCTGTTAATTTTGACGGTCGCTCCAACTCATAAGCTACATTACCAACTCTCTTGGATATCGTGTAAGGACCAATGTATCGAAGACTGAGTTTTCCCTTCTTACAAGATCTTATAACACCTTCATAGGTAAAACCTTCAAATAGATCTAATCATTAACCTCAAACTCCAAGTCTCTCCTTCTAACATCTGTAGAGGATTTCTGATGAATTTCCACTGTTTTTAACCTTTCCTCAATAGTCTTCACTTTCTCCATGGCTTGATGAACTAAGTCTGGCCCTATCAAACTCAACTTCACCAACCTCAAACCAACCGATATGAGATCTACATGTTCACCCATAAAGAGCCTCATAAGAAGCCATCTGAATGTTGGAATGGTAACTATTATTGTACGCAAACTCTATGAGAGGCAAGTGGTCATCCCAATTACCTTTGAAATCCATGACACATGCCCTCAACATATCCTCTAGGGTCTAAATTGTGCACTCTGATTGGCCATCCGCCTGAGGATGAAAAGCAGTACTAAGGTTTACCTTCGAACCCAAACCTTTCTGAAAGGACTTCCAAAACTGAGCAGTGAATTGCGCATCCCTAAATGAAATGATGGACACATGGACTCCATGAAGTTGAACTATCTCTCAAATTTATAATATAGCATAATATTCTGCTAAATTTGTAGTCATTACCGCCAAGAAATGGACTGATTTAGTCATCTGATCTACAATCACCCAAATCGAATCATGATGCCTATGAGATCGCGACAAGCCAGTAAATGAAGTCCATATTAATCATCTCCAACTTCCATTCCAGAAGATCTATGTTCTGAGCCACACCATATGGCCTTTGGTGTTCTACCTTGACTTGTTGGCAATTTGGGCACTTAGCAATGAAATTTGTAATGCACCTCTTCATACTATTCCCCCAGTAGACTTCTCTCAAGTCATGGTACATATTTGTGGAACCGGGATAGATCGAATATCTGGAACTATGAGCTATTGCCATGATCCTTTCTTGGAGCTCATCCACATTTAGAACACACAATCTACCTTGATATCTCAACACACCCTCTCCCCTTTGTTCAAAGGTCATCACCTTTTGCTTATGAACATTTTCCTTTAGTTCAAGTAAGAGGGGGTCTTTGTATTGTTTCTCCTTCACTTCTGACACTAATGATGAGTCATCTCCGTTCATCACAATAACTCTACCTTCACTGTAATCAAACAAACGGACTCCCAAACATGCAAGTCTGTGGACTTCCTTAGCCAATTCTTCTTGCCTTCCTCAACATTAGGAGTACTCCCCATGGACAACCACCCAAAGCATCAGCAACAACATTAGCCTTACCTGGGTGATAGAGAATACTCATGTTGTAATCCTTGAGCAACTCTAAACACCTCATTTGTTTGAGATTAAGCTCCTTGTGACTGAAAAAAATACTAAAGACTCTTGTGGTCGGTGAACATATCCACATGAGCATCATATAGATATTGACGCCATATTTTGTGAGCAAAAACCACTACTGCTAACTCGAGATCATGAGTCGGGTAGTCATCTCGTGAATCTTAAGCTGTCTGGAGGCATAGGCTATGACCTTACAATTCTGCATCATTACATAACTAAGTCCAACTCTAGACACATCGCAACAAACCAAACCCTCCGTACCCTCTAGTAGGGTCAATATTGAAATAGTGGTCAACTGAGATTTCAATTCCTAAAATCTTTTCTCACCAGCTTCAAACCATTGAAACTTAGCTATTTTCTTAGTCAATGGGGCTGAAATAGATGAAAACCCCTCGACGAACCTTCTCTAGTAACCAGCCAACCCCAGGAAACTTCTTATATCAGTTTAGGAGGTGGGTCTGGGCTAATTCTGCATTGCCTCAATCTTATGAGTGTCGACTCGAATTCCTTTGCTAGACACAATGTGGCCTAAGAATGCCACAGATTCAAGCCAAAACTCACACTTAGAAAACTTGACATATAACTCTCGATCATTAAGAGTTTGGAGGACTATACCGAGATGACTAGCATGGTCCTCCTCATTCTTCGAATATATCAATATGACACCAATAAATACGATAACAAACATGTCGATATACTGCTTAAGCACTTTTTTCATAAGATCCATGAATGTCGCAGGAGCGTTAGTCAAACCAAAGGACATAACAAGGAACTCATAATGACCATAGCGGGTCATGAATGCTATCTTCAAGATGTCACTTTCTCTATCTTTCAACTGATGATAGCCTAATATGAGGTCTATCTTATAGAAAAAAGTGGAACCCTGAAGTTGTTCAAAAAGGTCATCAATTCTCGGAAGGGGATACTTATTATTTATGGTGACCTTTTTCAACTAGCGGTAATCGATACAATCCTAAATGAACCATCTTTCTTCCTCACGAATAAGATCGGAACGCCCTAAGGTGAGAAACTTGGTCGAATGAAACCCTTATCAAGAAGATCTCTCAACTGCTCTTTGTTATTTTTTATCTTGGCATCCCGATAGATTTGCCATTGGCCCTCAACACACCATCTGTTTGGCTCGCCAGCCACTAGAGTAGGGTCCTCATTCCTTGGTACAAGTACTGACTCTGAGCTAGTGGCCTCATCAGATGAGGCTGCTTGTTCATTCTTGCCGGACCCTGTGGCTGACTTGGCATTGGACCCCGAAGCATGGGCAGACTCGGACTCTGAAGCATGGCTAGACTCAGAGCCCGAATCATGGGTAGACTCGGAGCCAATCATAGATCCAGTAGCTGAACTGGAAGCAGCCCCAGTTGGTGACCTGATCAGTGTGTGCTCCTCATCAGACTGGGAGACAGTGCTACGTCGGGAATCACCTTCCGGGGGTGCCCCTGGTGGCTCGGGGTGCAGTGGGACAAGTCCTTGTGTTGGGAGGAACGTATGCTGGATCTTTTCCTGTGTCCGTGTCCTCATCGATTAACCTGAAGCTAGGAGCAACAGATTTTGACTTGCCCTGTTTTGAGTAGGTGACTAGCTTCTTGGGTGCCATCGTACCTGAGGAAGCGATATTAGTGCCAAAACTAACTATAAACACACTCGAAAAATTTTTAGAACTAAAAACGAACAGTAACAAAGACCCAAAAAATTTCAGACAGTAGCTACAATGGTCATCCACAGAGGGGACCTACGGTCCGTAGGCTGATCTATGGTCCGTGGAACCCTTCTGTGGATTAGAGGACTAACAATATTGGTTGCAGATGGAAACCACAGATGCACAGAATGGTCTGTAGATTGATCTACGGACCGTAGTCCACATCCGTGGTTTCACACTTGGTGAAATTTTCAAGTGCATCCACCAACGAACCTAATCTACGGTCTGTAGATTGATTTACGATCCGTAGACGGGGTATCGTGGATGTGACCTGTGCCAGGTTTCAGCCATTCTTTATATTGAAGCCCACATCTTAGACCATTTTCAACAATATCCTAGTCTAACCATGCATTTCAACATTTAATCATGCTAGTTTGTCATTCTCAGGATTCCGATTAATCATTTAACCAGTGTTTAAGACAAACTTTGGAAACCTAAGTCGAAACTTATATTTAGACTTATAATCATATACAACAAGGCAACACAATACTATCTCTCATTCCAAGGGTATTGTAACTTCCAATTTTATCATGCAATTTCATCTAACAATTACCCAAGGTCAAGACCCAATCCCTGACTTTCTTTAATCTATCAGTGAATCGAAATTCAAAGTGAAGAGAAAGTCTATTACCTTACAGCAACGGGAATGGGGTGATTGTGTGATGACAGATGCTTTCAAGACCAAAAACCACCTCTTCATTACTAACCCAAACACCGGACCCCTTTGTGAAATATGGAATGAGTAGTATTCAAAATGGAAACTTATCATGGGAATTATGGGGGAATGGAAGGGATGATTTTATGGGGGAGTTATGGAGTGATTTAGGGGAGTGATTTAAGGAGTTTGGGAAGTTATGAAACGGTTTGGGGGTAAATAGAGGGAAGTGGAATGATTTAAAATTGGGAGATTTTAAATAAGGGGGTTTGGGTCGGGTCAGACAGAATTAGGGTTTTGGACCAACGAGACCCGTCTACGGTCCGTGGGTTGATCTACGGTCCGTAGATTGGGACCGTAGATCACTCTTACACTTGGAAAAGTGTAGGGACTTACCTGGGATCTACGGACACCGTCCACGGTCCGTGGATGGATCGACGGACCGTCGGTGCGGTCCGTAGATCTCTCCACAAAACCATTTTCTGTAGAATTTTCATAGCGTACCTTCACATGTAGCAACCATTAGGCTATTGTTTTTACATTTTCTCGACACTTTTTAGACACGGACCCTATGCTAATTCTAACCAACACTAAAAAAAAAACTAAAACACCTATCTAAATTAATAAAGAGAATCAACTAAACACAGAAACTGCTAGATGGAAAACAAAAAACCTATCGTTGGCTAGATTGTACATCTTGGGTTGTCTCCCAAGAAGTGCTTGATTTCACGTCGCGGCATGACGAATGCCTCTTTATTACTCAGACTTCATCAAGATGGTAGGCCTCCACAACCTCTTGCACACTTTCTGCGTTTCCCAAATAGATCTTGATCCTTTTCCCATTAACCATGAACCTTGTTCCGTCACTGTTCTCAAGCTCAACCGCTCTATGGGGAAACACTTTTGTGAGCAAAAATGGCCGGGTCCATTTGGATTTGAGTTTGTCCGAAAATAAGCGCAACCTAGAGTTGAATAGAAGCACAAGATCACCCAGAACAAATTCCCATTTTTCAATTCTTTGATCATGATACCTCTTCATCTTCTCTTTGTACAAGGCTGAACTTTCAAAAGATTTTAGGTTAAAATCATCAAGCATATTCAAATCATTAATTCTTTGATTAGATGCGGCGCCCCAATTGTAACGACCCGGAAAATGATAGAGTGAAACTAGAGCCTCACATGTGAGTTTGGAGTCGAGAACTTAATGAAATGATTATATTTGAATTTGACCCAAAAAGTTCTTAAAAATGTGCTTCGAAAGTTACCGGAAACTTGTTTAGCT
>JAJOOE010018110.1:0-18005 GCA_036250405.1 Solanum raphanifolium | reverse complement strand
AATATATTATGTATGTATAATAATAAAATTTATGTATATAACTTGTTGGTTCGGTTCGGTTATTTCTTCGATTTTTTCCGAACAAAACCATAACCAAACCAAATACTATCGGTTCTTAACAATCTAAAATCAAACCAAACCAAAACTCAAATTAAATCGGTTCATTTAATCGGTTTGGTTTGGTTTTTCGGTTTGGATCGGTTTTTATCCAAACCATGAACACCCCTACTTGTTGGTCCCACTTAATCTTAAAATAATACTCCAATACATTTATGAGGAGAGAGAAAAAATAGGCTACTTTTTAAAGGGCAATTTGGTAAACATTTCAAAGTCTTCATTTATTTCTTAAACTCCGTGCCCGGTCAAATGTTGCCACATAAAATGGGACGGAGGGAGTATTATTATAGGTATTTTTTATTTAGTATTTATTGATTTGACTAATTTAGATTCATTTATTGGGAAAAAATTTATAATGGATGAGGGATAGATATGATATGGCAGACATAAGTTGTATGAGGCTCTTCTTAAAATTTGCCAAGTAAATTATTGGGTTTCATTTTCAGAAAAATGGGCCAAATGCATTTCTCTCTTCCTTTTTAACTTTTTCTCTTTGATTGAAATCGTCAATTTTTCAACATCTCTTCTTCTTCTTCTTTTAAAATAATTTTATTTATAAAAAATGTGAAATTTAGTCTAATTCATCGTACTTTTAACATTTGATATTATTTTTCTTTCATGTATTGATTATTTACATTACTAAAAATAATTATTAAAAATTATTTGTCAATTAACAAATTAAATTATATTTTTATTTTTATTTTCATTACACTAATAATAAATTGTTCTTAAAGATATAAACAAAATTTGTAAAATTGCAAAAACAATTCTTAAGGAGTAAATTAATAAAGTATCGTTTTTATTTATAATTTCATAAAGAATCCGTAAAAGAAAAAATAAATAACTAATACGAAAAATGAAAGAGGTATAAAAAAAAAATTTTCTCTTTCAATAATTTCATATATACTTAAATTCATCAAATATTCACAAGAAAATATAATGGAAAGAGCATCAATAATTTTGACAAATAATTACATAAGTTTTTGTACTATCTTAATGTAACCCAAAATCGAATTTTTTTCATAAACACTTAAATATATACATACTCTTCCATCAATTTATATGATATCTTTTTATTCTTGAAATCAAACAATGTGAAATTTAATTAATATTTTAAAATATATTTTTATTTTTTATATTAACATAAGAAATACAACTTATAATGTTTGTTCATAAATAATCCTTCCCACTAAGTTGCAATTCAACCAAAAATACTATAAGTTGCAATTCTTATCATGTTAGCATATGAAAAAAATACATTTTATAGCTTGAATTTTGAGGGGGGAAAATCGAATAAAATGATAGAGAGAGTAAAATGAAAAAAAAACTAATTGATTAATGTAATTTAAATAACTATTTATGTTTATCCTAAAACTAAAACAATTAATGTTTTATGAGGTTAAGTGCACGCATCTTAGTTTAACTTTTTTAACTACGTAATTATTTGACTTCAAATTTAAATTAGTATCGATATATTTATCTCTATTTGATTTTTGGCAAATGAGTATTATGAACTATAAAAAAGGCAAGGAAAATAAATATTAATTTTAAGAAATCGTGAAATGCTAATTTTAATATAGTACTATTTTTTTTCTTTAATCTTCTTATTGTATTATGGGAAAAGGGTCAAATATGCCCCTAAACTATTCAAAAGGTTTAGATATACCCCCGTTTAAAGTTTGGTTCACTCGTGCCCTCGACTTCCAACTTTTCGTCTAGATATGCCCTTATGGACGTTAAACGCCAAATGAAATTGCCACGTCATTTTTACATTACCACGTGGCATTGGAAAAGGGTCAAATATACCCCTAAACTATTCGAAAAGGTCTAGATATATCCCTATTTTAAATAAACTACCCGACACGTTTTCAACAATTTTTTTTTTAATTTTTATTCTTTTTGGTAATCCCGAAAATGAGTAATTGAGTAATAAAAAATAGGAAAAATATATAAAATTAACACCAAAAATTCACAAATAAATATGGTAACCTTAAATTCAACAATTTCAACAATTTTTTATTTTTTTCGATAAAACCCGAAAATGAGTAATTGATTAATAAAAAATATGAAAAATATAACCTAAAAATTCAGCATAAAGTCTTTTTCATATTTTTTATTAATCAATTACTCATTTTCGTGATTTATCGGAAAAAAATAAAAATTTTAAAAAATTGTTGAAATTGTTGAATTTAAGGTTACTATATTTATTTGCGAATTTTTGGCGTTAATTTTATATTTTTTTTCATATTTTTTCTATTTTTTTATTAGTCAATTACTCATTTTTGGGATTACCAAAAAAAATAAAAATTTTAAAAAAATTGTTGAAAATGGGTCGGGTAGTTTATTTAAAAGGGGGGGGGGGGGTATATCCAGACCTTTTCGAATAGTTTAGGGGTATATTTGACCCTTTTCCAATGTCACGTGGTAATGTAAAAATGACGCGGCAATTCCATTTGGTGTTTAACGCCCATAAGGGCATATCTAGACGAAAAGTTGGACGATGAGGGCACAAGTGAGCCAAACTTTAAACGGGGTATATCTAGACCTTTTCGAATAGTTTAGGGGTATATTTGACCTTTTTCCCTTGTATTATTTTAAATTTATGTAATGAAATATATTAAAATTAAAAAATAATAATATCAAGTACTTCATATTAAAGAGAGGGGTAAATAGAAGGTGGGGTGAAGGAGTGAGAAGAGAAAGGGAGAGGTTGAAAAGACATGAGACCACAAAATGTACTTTTTTTCTATTAAAAAAGTCTCTCATACAATTATTACATGACATACCTCATCCACCATAAAAAAATTCCATTTATTGAATTGGGATCATTGAAGAAAAGTACACTCTATCGAGTATCAGAAATTGATATGCTCTCATAATTAAATTTAAAAACTTTTAGTTAGAAGATTGAGAAATTCAACAATATTTATTACTTACCTAATATAGGTAGACATATTATACAGAACGTGAAATAAACAAATAAACGTCTAAAAGTATGAGATTTATTTGTTTTTAATATTTAAAATCCTAGTTTTGTCAATGTTTTAAGTCCTCCCCACATTAAATAGATAGTTGTGGATATGTATATTGTGTAATTGGACACCCCACCCCCCCACCCCTCAAGAGTGTGTATCTTTGTATAAAGTCAACTCTCTACACGTAATTATTTAAACCTTTCCATTTTCAAGTATTATTACTCTATAATATAAATGAGAATGTGAGGAGCTTGGGGTCAAGCTCACATAGTAATTATTTTGTGGAATGTTTGTATTCCAATCAATTTCACTATTTGTATAATGAGTAGTTTTGTTTCAATTTATTTGTCTTACTTTCATATTTAATTGTTATATACTTTAGTTACGAAAAAAATTACTTTTTAAATTACAATAATACTAAAATTACAATATTTTGTCTCCTTTAACTTCCTCTAATTACTATAAAAATAGTAATAAAATCAATTTAAGATATTAAAATTTGGTTAGCTCTTGAAACTTCACATGTATTGCATAATTAGAATTGAGTGAGTAACATATATTATTTAAAAATTACATAAATAGTACTAAAACATAATAAAAATAGTACTAAAAATATTAAAAATTCGATAGACTCGCAAAATTTCATACATTGCATAGTTGAGATAAGTGTTGGAGAAGGATCTAGTAGTACTAATAAATTCCATCATTTCATTGTACAATAATATGCCAATAAGATATTAGCTAAAGATGTAAGAAGTCGGCTTAACATATTGGTTAATATATATATATATATTAATTAATAGAAATCAGACAAATTCTAGAAGATTGTTAGATGATAAATTATGTTGTAATCACTGATTAAATACAAGTAATTTATAAGTCAAGATGCCGACAATGACCACAAAAATTGTCAATCAAATGACAATATGTAGGCCCAAGGGCTACAATCATTTTGTTGAAATTACATCTTATACTCCCTTTGTTTAAAAAATCACCTTTATTACAAGTAGAAATAATTTAATTTTAAAATTTAAAATCAAACGATGTAGATAATTATTTTTTTCCCTACTATTTAAATTATTTATAACCAATATTGACAAACTTTACACACTCTTCCTCTGCTAGCTTCTTCTTCTAAACAATAATAAATTGTTGATTCCAACCAAAGCTTTTTTCTTGCTTTCAAATAGTTTGTAACAAACTTTATATCCAAATATTTTTTTAACTTTAATCTCGTAAGTATGAAATTAATATTTGAAGTGGCTAAATTTATAAAACTCAACTATATATGTGCCTTAAATAGTCAAGGAAAACGTAACTTCGGCCGAAAATCCTAAAATAAACAACAAACTCTTGGCAGCTGACACAGGTAATGTAACAGAAAACATAACTAGTAGATAAAAGAAGAATCAACTATGAACAAAATCACCTCTCTTTTTTTTTTTTTTTCATTCTGGTATTCGAAATTCACATTCTGAGTCGGACTAACTCAAATTCACACCACCTATGTCCTATTCAACATATTCAGAATTCAAAATCAAGACGGAGAAATAGACAACTTCATCTTTTACTACGTACAAAATCCCAATGTGATTTCCTGACATAAGAAAATCCAAAAAAAAAAGATGTTAAACAAGCAAAGTTCATACTATCCTTTTTGACAGATTCATATCTCTAAACAACAAACTGATTGAACATGTCCACAGTATTCATTTGGAGTATCCAATTTTCTCCATGACTTCTCTTTACTCTCACTGTTCACATCAAGTTCATAACTACTGTGAATTTCATCTAATATTGAATTTCCCACTGCTAACAACTTCCCTTGCCACGCTGTCAGATACGCCCCGTTGGATACTCCACCTGGCAGTTTCGCCACGTGTTTCCACGTGGCGTCAATCTTTACGACCACGTCACCGTCTCGGCACATGTATAGTCTCCCATCGTCGCCTTCTATGCAGGTCTGGGGACACGTGTCGGCACCCAGGAAGTCCTCCTCCAGGCGCCACTGCCGGGACGTGGCGGAGTTGAATACCTCAGCGCTGCGATGGAATTGACCTTGTGCATGCGTAGGATAGCCTCCGATGACGTGGAATTCACCGCGGTGAAATGCGCACTTGCACTCGTCACGCTCAGTGGCCATTTCCGGCAGCGTAATCCACTCATCTTCAGCCACGTCGTACAACAGAGCCGATCTCAGCGCATTCTTCTCGTCGTTATGTCCGCCGGCGACAACCACAAATCTCTCCGAATCCGACGCACATCCAAAAAATAGCCTCTGTCCTCCCGGCATATCCGCCCCACGACGCCACGAACCGGATACGAAATTGTAGATGAAAACAGAGTCCATAACCCTCCAATTAACCGGGTCACACCCGCCTATCACCATTACATCCGACCCGACTCCTACAACCCGGCAAAACATGGGCAATCCATCAATTAACTCCGGTATCGGCGGCAAATCGTACCAACATCCCCTTTCCGGATCATAAAGGGTGAGTCTGTAGAACTGAGTAGATGAAAGGCTGGTAATGCCATAAGGTTTTCGAATGGTAGTAACCATGGCTTGGGCTAATACGAAAACGGGTCGGGTAAGACCCGATTCTTTCCGACGTTGTCGAAACAGGGGATGCTTGATCTCGGTTTTCCAGTTGGTGCATACAGAAGCAGCTTTAGAGAATTGATGGAGAGGAAGACGAATTAGACATTCAAGAGCAATATCATTAGGAAGACCCGGAAGAAGATCCATGAAGAAAAGATAGAAGAAATTAACAAATTGGGATAGAGTGTGTGTGTATATATAGAGAGATAAAGAAGAAGATAGGAGAACACAAATATTATTCCTCTTTCTAATCGCATGCATAAATATTCATTGACGATTCAGAATCGTGACAAACTATAGGTTTTCGGTGCTCTTGTGGGACCACCAATATACCCCGACTATTTCATGGAGATAAAGAGGTGATTTTCGAATAACTTTTTGCTCAAATACAACAAATCAGACATAAAGTGTAACAAATTCAAGTAGAAGAAGAAGGAGACACTGAAAAAAATATTTCATTCGTTTCTTTTTATATGTCACATTTTTTTAGACTTAACTTACATTGAGAAATTAAGTAAGATTACAATTCTATCATTATTTAATGTTTTTTTAAAGTCAATTTTTTAATAAATGATAAATATACTAGATTTCAAAAATTGAAATGCATTTAAATGATTAATTAAATTTTTGAGTTTGTTTTTGGAACAAATTTTTTTCAATATGAGTTGATCCAAAATTTGTAGAAATTAAATTTTTTCCACCTCAATTTCCTATATATTTTGTGTAAAAATGATTTTTTATAAATTCTTAAAGCAAACATGACAACATCAGTTTCATTACTTCAAATTGATCTAAATATTCCTACTGAATCTGATGTTATTTATAATAAAATTAAGTAAAAAAAATCTTATCTTAATATAATTGCAGATATGACTGCAAAGAGCCAGAGAAGAATTTTACTTCTACTTCGACAAAGAAAAACATGACAACATCAGATTTTACAGAGTAGTAGTGCAATGGTGAGAGTACCTAATTAATGTATAAAGTAATTATAATAAATATTAATTACTTATTAGTTTTTCTAAATTGATCAAATATCTATTTTCAAGATTAATTAACTATCAAAGGTATAATAGAAAAAAATATTATAATACATGCATTGATTTTATAAAATGATAAGTATTATAAACCAACTATTTATAATAAGAATGACATATAAAAAGAAACGGAGGAAGTAACCGAGTGGAACCATAAACAATAAAAATTTAAAGAAGGTTTTGGAGTTGGGGGATGGAGGATAGGAGATAGGGGGATTGTTGGTTACGCCACAAGAAGGGCCAAAAAAACAGGAAACAATGTCGTCCCAGTAACCAAGATAGAGATATTAACGAGGTTGGTTTATTTTTATCGGATTTATAGAGGAAAATGCATATAATTAAAGCAGATAATAGATTTTATATGATTAATTTAATTTTGTAATAGATAAATAAAAACACATATTTAAAATAAAGTTGAAACAAAATTTAGCTCGAATGTCAAAATAAAATATAATGACAATTTTTTTTATAAATAATCATGCATCAAATCTTACTTCAAGTATATTCATTTCACTAAAACACTTAATTATGATAAATTATATATAATAAGTAAAATTACAATATTGTGTATAAATATAAAATGTGACATTGCTTATTATTACAGTGATCTATTAATTTGTTCACTTCTTTAAATTAATATTGCTTGCAAAAAATTCAGCATATCCCACTAAATATATCAGATCTAGGGCAACATGTTAACACTCCACCTAATAAATATGATAACTGAAGTAAAATAAATAACATGTGATTTTAAAATCGAAGTATATGATAGTAAAAGACAAATACAGAAACCGTAAATTAAGTTTATCTAGAGTTTTCTTTGTTAATGTTTTAATACTTGGATATCTTCATATAGCTAATTATATATATGCAGTGATGGCTCTATTTTGTTGATACGAACTTAAATAATTGCAGAGCATATAAAGAAACAAATGAGAAGGAAATAATTAAATTCACAAAATGTCTATTTCATATCCTGTGGCCTGTGGGGGTGTATACACGTAAAAGGAAAAGGAAAAAAAAAAAAGAGTAAATATTTTTTTTTAAAAAAAACAGAAAAATATGTATGTGCGTCATGTATAGTAACCCATGGGCCATAACTCATATTTTATATTATCCTTCAAATAATCAAATTTCCTATTTTTCTTTCTTTCTATTTAATGTTTTTGCCTTCAAGGACGCTAATAAAAGCATGTTTCATGTAAGAATATATAGTACAAATAAATATTGTACAATAATTCTACTTGCAATTTTAATAAGTTAAACATATTTTATATTGATAGTACATTGATTGGTTTAATAATTACTAGACGATTTCTTCTTAAACATAAATTGTACGCTGAAGTATTGTAAGGTGTGGCTTAGTGGTACTAGCGGAGATAAAAAATATTGGGTGATTCTTGAGTTACCTGATACATGTTGTTGGTGGGAATTATTTTTGAAATTACTCAAAGTGCACGAAAGTTAACACGAACACCACGATCATAAAAATAAAATAAAATTGGATATTGAACATCATTAGATTGAATTGATCTTTTTATATATAGTCTTCCTCCAGGTTAAGAAGCAACGAAGAAAAGGACAGCAACTTTCCTCACGAAATATTTAAAGAGACGTTCAAAATTCTTTAAAAGAGTAGAAATTTCTTTCCATTAATTCTAAACTTTTTCTTTTTCATAGAATTATGATGAAAACCAAAGGTTTACGCTAAATATAAACGGTAATGTTCTTTATAAACGAGAATCGAGCCTTCACCAGGAGTTCAAATAACCAACCAACTGAGCTACTAAGATTTCTCCTTAGCCAGGTTCATATTCAAATTCAAAGAAAAAGAAAAGAGAACCAATTAGTTCTATTATTAATAATAATACTCCATCTTGAGTAGAGTAAACTAATTTTCATGTATTTTTTTTATGGTTTTTTGACTCTGGATTTTAGCTCTAATGCTTACCCTTGGTGATTGCAACTCCTCGAATTTTTTTTTGGAAAAATCATTGTGCTGACAAATCTAGATGAGCTTATAATTTTAAAAAAAAAAATGAAGAGCAAGCCTTCTTTAGACTAAACATAACATTATATATAATTTCTTGAATTTATTATATTTGATAACAATCTTGAATTTGGAGATTTTTAGCACACCCCAAAATGGACAAGGGACGATAAAGACATCAAAGCATTTCTCTTATATTTTATTCTTTAGTGGCCAAAAACAAGGAACAAAAAGACATACGGATACTAATAAGTTTACAGTGGGAATATATTCTAATTTGTCATGACGAAACTTAGTTGACATACTAGATAAACTTGGTAAAAACTGACTTTATAATTTATTGTTGACAACACTATTCTGGCCATTGGAGTAATAGAGGGAGTCTGGAGCCAAAATTCCCTAAATTCATATATTTATAATGAGTCTTCTATTTCCTAAATAGACGACATTAACAACTAACAAATATGACCTAGTAGTAACGTAGAAACAAAACAGAGCCCTTTGCTGTTACAGGTTGGCCTTGTAGTTTCCCCAATCGGAAAAGGGTCAAATATACCCCTGTACTATAGGAAATAGTTTAAATATACCCTTCGTTATATTTTTGGGCCAAATGTACCCCTCCCGTTATACTTTGGACCGAATATATCCTTTATCCGTTAAATATGTGGATCCCAATCTGAAAATAAACATGGAAAAGGTTGGGATTAATTTTTAAAAACCAGATCATTTTTATCTGGTTAATACCCAAAACAACTCACTAAAATACTTCCTTGCCGAATCCATCTATAAGTCAAACAAAACCAAAACGAATTGTTTGTCAAAAAAATTGTCAATTGATTAGCTTGAACTGTTACATGAAAACTCATTTTTATAACTATTGTTCCCATTTTTTTTCTAAAATACAGAACATTAAAAAAAAATCTGTGTGTTCTACTGTTCTTGTTAAGTTTATTAACCGATTTCAATTCTGAAATTTTGAAAGTTCAATTAAGGTGGTGCTTAAAACTCCATTGATTTGGATTGATGTGCTAAAATTAGAATGCACATTAAGTGGAGAAGTTGAAAACAAAGTTGTTGAATTTTTGTCTTTCGAATTTGTGGCTGGCAAACTTTTAAAGTTTGTGATTGAAAGTTGTTGTAAATCAATCGAGTACTGAAAATTATTTAGGTTATTGTTTCTTTGAGCTGAGATTTTCTCTTGTCTACTACGATTAAGTTAGAATTCAATTTTTGGGTTCTTTGAATTCAAAAATAGAGATTAAGAAAAATTGAAGTTCTTCCATAATTCTTTTTTGCTAACTCATCGATTAAGTTACTGAGATTTTTGAAGTATTATGTGTGTTTGGATGTTGAGAATGATCAAAACTGATTTGAAGAAAACAACTTTGATATTACTCCATTGTTGAAATTTGAAGCTTTATTGGGGTTGGGCTATGGGTTATTTTTGTTGTCAGCAGGGACAAAAATTATTTGGGTCTTTCTAATTAATCTCAACCCTTCATGTAATTACCTATTTTGGGTATTAATCAAATAAAAATGATCTGGGTTTTTTAAGTTGTTGGGACCTACATATTTAACAGATAAAGGTCATATTTGGCCCAAAGTATAACATGAGGGGTATATTTGACCCAAAAGCATAACGAATGATATATTTAAACTATTTCCTATAGTACAGGGTATATTTGACCCTTTTCCGTTCCTCAATTAACATTAACAAGTCAACAAAAGTGTCTGAAGCACTGTGGAGTCATTTGTTCTTGGGATAATCAATAGGTGGACCAATAGCGCTCAACAAATTAAAGATAATAAATCTACCTCGGGTACATTACATACAATGGCTACATTTGTATTTAAAACTGAAGCATGGGACAAGATCCAGAAAGCTAACCCATCCACCAATGCTGTTAGAAAATCAATAGCGAGCTGCCAAATCAACTAGTTCTTTGTAGTCATCAGGGATGTAAGACTTCACCTTAAATGATCCCTTTCCTGGAGAGATGTATTTCAAGCCAACAAGCTTCAAACCTGCAACAGAAACACACAGATACACTAAATCTGTTGTTTTCTCCGACATTAAACATAGAAACAACCAGTCGAAAAGATAAGTTCGTTGTGCTTAGCATATGCTTTGATTTATTGAATTGCCAGTCACGATAGAAGTAATATCCAAAAGCTGCTACTCAATGTTGGCTGCAATTAGCTTCTACACTGAAACAATCACTTTCGAATTACTTCAACTTTTGTTCACCATTTATGGAATTCAGCAAGTTGGTTGATATATGAACTACGTCTGATATATTATCTCAATGATAATTTTCAAGCAAGAAAATATGATGGGTTAAATTACCTAAGTTCCTATGGCTCAAGTTTCTACTTTCTAGAAGAGAGTGCTCAACTAGAATAAACTTGCCAAAGTAACTAAAGACATCCTTTAAATGAACTATCCAAAACTGAAATGATTAGTTTTCAAAAATTACTTCAAATTTGTGCGGACAATTTATGGAATTCAGCATGTTGGCTGATATAGGAAATAAGTCTACTACATTATCTCGGTGATGATTTTCAAGCACGGAATTATTGAGGATCAAATTACCTAATTTCCTGTAATTCAAGTTCCAAAGAGTATTCTGAGCTAGCAAGTCACCAACTAGGAGAGCCTTAACTAAGTTAATCTCCTGCTGGAAGAGACTTGACCAAGTACGAAACAAATCCCTGAAAACTAGATTCTGATACCCTAACTTGCACTCTCTTAGCAGACATGCAAGTAACCTAGTTACCATGTTTCTCTAATAGCTAAGCCGTCCCTAATATTTTCTTTCCCTGTCTTGTAGAGTTCTATGCAAAATGTGCATGTGTTACCACCAACCTCTCCAATATTAGGTCTTATAGTTTGATAAACATCCCATCTAAAGGACAAGAAAATCTCCTTGAGTAGTTACCTTCCCAAGACTATAAGTATAACGTCTAGCATGTTGTGACCTAGTTTCACGCATCTCTCTCTCACACGCACACGCCAAAAAAAGAAAAACTAGATTTGAGGATCAAAATGAATTATTACCATATCACCAAAGTCTAACAAATGAATCCAAACTGAAGAACGGAAACCCAGCAAAGCAACAACACAAGAATTTACAAGACAATACTCACCCTCATCAACCCGTCCATATAATAATCTTTCGCCTTTCCAATATTCCAAAGGCCTTGTCTTCATTCGTTTGCTTCGTCTAAACCCACTTTCAAATGATGTACCAGCATCTGTCAAATTCATGAAATTCTTTATCAAAAACACAAATGAAAGACTTCAAATAAAGACATCCCCATAGGCGCAAGAGCAAAAACCTGCTAGACTTGGCCTAGAAGAAAGATGTTTTCTTTCACGCCTTCCAACAGCAAGTTTCTTTGCTTTCTGTTGCTTATCTTTTGCCTAATGCATCAAAAATATTGCATATCAATCAGTATAACCAATACAGGTAAAGAAATCCAACTGCAAAGAGCACAAGCATTCACATGTAAACCCAAAATTAGGAGACATCATGGGCTAAAACTTCTAATGTGTTCAATTAATATCATTCAATATCCACTGTCACGTCAGAAATATCGTCTCTTATACAGATTGGTTGTCAAATTTTAACACCAATAATATCAGAGGGTCAATTCAGTAGATAGCTTTAAAATGTCCTAACCCTAGACAGAAATCAACACATTTGGCAACTTAGATCAGTGACATCATAGCACTTTTTTCAAGAGAATAAAATAATCATGGTTATCAAATGCAGTTCATGCTAGTATTAAATTTGGGAATTGCAATATGTTTTTGCACAAACCCTATCCTAGTGTTTAGTCATCTACGGATGTGTTTACATACAAGCAATCAGCTTTACTGTCTTCTAATTTACAGTTACAATTGAAGAATCAAATGATTTTTTTTTTTATTTTTGATAACCGAGAAATCCGTCTGTGACCCGCCCTTAGGACCAATCATAGCCTTCTAAACTCGGTGGATAATGGGCCCGCCCCTCTACCCTTCTCCACTTAAATACCAGGCTTCGCTTTGCATGGTGTGGGGCTTGAACCTGCGACCTAAGCCACAAATCCTCCACCTTTTGCCACTCGAGCTAGGCCTTGGGGGCATCAAACGATTTTTACTGACTTTGATATCGTAGACTCTTTAACAATAACTGTTTTGGATCCGAAAAACTCTGACCAATGGCAAATGGTTTGAAACTCTATGGATATTGGATAGTGTGCCCGCTTCTCCACTCAAATACCAGGCTTTTGTATGTGGCAAGTATTTTGATTCCTTATACCCTGCAATCATTAATTGCTTTTGGGAGAAAGTGTGTGTGTGTGTGTGTATCCAAGGATTAACTTGCCAGAGAAAAATGGACCTAGCACAGAACTTTGCACTTTGAGTTTGCTATATAAATAAAAAATAATAAAGGAGCATTCAAGAAAGGAGGCAACCTGGGTGTGATGCTGAGGGCTCATCTCAGGAAATTTAGATCTCACGTCTCTAGAAGGAACTTCAACTGCAACTGAGTTCAATTGATCTGTATAAAGACACCAAGGTTCTCAAGTTCTTTCCAAACTTTAGACAGTTATTACTAGTTAAGATATGCAAAGTAGAGTGGCTAAAATAACTAGCTATCCGTTCAAGAAAAACATCATAAATTCAGAATGCACAGGCAACTAAATTGAAGTGAAAGTCTTTGGTGGTGAAAACGGCCCACGTCTATTTCCTTGACGATGTAACTATGACAACTTTATAATGTAAAGAGTGACAGAAGCTCAAAGAACCATTGCAAAAGAGAAGGTGATCAATGTGAGAATGATTTCAGCAGCTGTAGGTTATATTTGGAGGTAGCAGATTACTTTATACATAAACGACAGTAAAGCAAGTAACCAAATATAAACTGGGTTAAGTGGAAGCGCTTTCTGACTCTGAAGAGCAGGGTTTAGTTTGTTACTAGGCAATAGGTATCAATATGTGGCATACGATCTTATGCTATCAGTACATGGGTTACTTTAATGATTAATCATCTCTAATGCTTTGCTAGTGACACTATAGACACCTTAATGCTCCTAACCACAATAGAACATCAGAATACAGCAATAACTTGCATGTACCAGTATCAAACTTACGTCTTGTTAATTTATATCTAGTACCTAACAGGATGCTCGAAAGATAGAAGTGAAGTTCAAACATATTAGATAAATCTTGTTACTTTTGGAGTACTTTAAACATCCTGATAAATAGTGATGAGTGTGTTTTTGCTGAGAACCATATCTTTTGTAAGGTTCTCTATATGGTATACAATGATGGAGCGTTATCCCCATCTTTTCTATTAAATCATTACCTTTTTTATAAAAAAAAAGAAGTGAAAGTCATGATTCTTGACAACTACAAGTTCAAAATTCTACACATCTACTCTTTTTATAAAGATGCATCACATGCATCCTCCCATTAAAAAACCAGAGATGAAAAGGAAAAGGAAAGAAAAGTTATGATAGAACATTCCAAGCAACCAAAGGTATTGGTCTGCTGCAGTACAATTTTTGGCAAACATGGGCAGTTACTTCTTCCTATACTAAATTCCAACACTACACACCTTAACCTATAGCCTGTAGCAGACCTAAGAAATGTCCAGTTTCCCAATTTCATGAATCACCCAGTTAAGAGTTGAAAATTCAAGTGGGTCAAAAAACGAATAGTTGACTGCAGATGATTCCAGGTAAAACTCAAACGATGTGTTAAACATAAACAAGACACAGATTATTTTGAATACGTACAAAAATTTGTCTATACAAAAGAATCTAGCAAGAAATAGATAATGCTCAAATGTCGCATCTTCATAAATGATGACTTGACATGAAAAAATCATCCAAAATAGAATCTCACCACTATTTAAGTCTTTGACAGAATCCTCAAAGTAATGATCTTGTTCTACAGAAGGCGCTGTTTCTGGTAGCATATTGTCCACCTGCTAATGACGTATGAATGAAAAAATGTCAGAGTTGGAATTATAACTCCTGGAATAATGTATCAAATGTAGCATATAATAGTAAAAAGTGGATAGACTTGCCAGCTGATCAATTTCAGTTGATCCAAAATCCTCAACAACTGTTTCAATGGTATAATTGGCTGTATCGACAGCTTTTCCTTGGGCTTGAAGAGAAGGTAGTGTTTCAGCAAGAACTTCGCTATCCTGCAGCTTTTGACAGTTAATGTAGGATTTGGTCTCAAGACCTTGTAGATCCTTCAAAATATTGTTTATAACTGAATCATCTTTCACTTTGTCAAGCCCATCAGACTCATGGCGGGAATCCACATTTCTCATATTTAAGTTGATGTTAGTATTGACATCAATATCATCATAACCATTATGTTGCTCCATTTCAGATCGAGATCCATTTGGCCCAGTTTTTACACTATCTCTGCCTGGATTCTTTTCCATCAGTTGCTCATGCACTAAGTCTGAACCTCTTAAAGGGACCATAATATTCGTATTTTCACAACCACGAGATTCAGTAGGTCCAACATTATTATTTACACATTGTGATTTCTTCTTCACGGACCAATCTGGATGCTCTGATTGCAGATCAATGTTGAGAGGCGAAAAAGGATCTCTCAGTGGATTTGACTGCATAAGTTTCTTTTTCAACAAAGACAATGAACCAAATGGACTTTTTGGTGGAGTGGGTGATGCTAATTTACTGGCAGGACTTTCCTCATGCTGTTTGTGAGAGGAAGGTGTTCCCTCGGTTGCACTTTTAACCAACTCCCGTACCTCCAATGAAAACTTCCTAGGCTTCTGAATCCTCTCTCCAAAAGCCTTACCATCAAGCTTTCCAGTCACAGGGAACTCAGGAATACATAAAGTGCCTAGTTCAATGGGATTGATCTTCAACCGCTCTTGCAATTTGGATACTGCCATGTCCCGGTCTAGATCTTCATCACTACCGGACAGTAATTCATCCAGAATCTTGTTTATTCTGTTTTCTGTTTTCTTTACTGACCCTGTTGAATTGAAAAGCAATCATCACTTCTGAAATACATTCTGCTCATAGAGAAGTTAAAAATATAATCTAGAAATCAGAAGGTATCTATTTTGATTAGTTAAACCCACTAACCTGTGAGTTCTGCTTCTTGTAGTTCAACATTGAGGCCATGAAGCTCTTCTGGCAACTGAGAACCATGTTCCACCAGAATATCATCCTCCAATGTCTCTTGAGATGATATAAATGCATCATCATTCTCAGGCTGGGTGGATGAGAAACGGTGCTTATACTTCACCAATTTGCTGAGACAGAAAAGAGAACTCTAAAAAGGTGCAACAATGAGTTGAGAGGATGATAAAGGTGAGACAGGCATTTCCATGTGAAAAAACAAAGAGTAACTAAGTGTACCCCAAGATGCCTGGTCGACGACGCCGTGCATTGGCGGGTGGATTATTCACATCTGGATCATGGATACTGCTACCTTTCTGTCTTTCTATTTCCTTCTCAGCATCTGTAAATTCACCATATGTAAAACACTAAAACTGTTATTTTTCTAAGTATGATATATAATGTTTTTAGTTGCCGATGGATCAACTTTGCAAGCAGATAGTTAAGAGATAACAACAGAAACAAAATCACCTTCTAGCTTTTCAGCAACTGAGAAAAATTCCACTGGATCTGACAGTTGATCAATATCTAAACAAGGAGCTATGCTGACAGTAGGTTGACTGCAAAACACATAGCAAGGTAAGCTAACGCCATAGTTTCAATAGGATCTAATTTAGAGAATAAAAGAAAGACTGTCTATAATTTACCTTGTACTAGGCTTGAGAGAAAATCGAGCCCTTTTACGCCCCAGTCCTAGTCTTCTCTCCTGGAGCTTCTCCTTTCCCTTCATTGCAAGATCCCCATCAATGCCTTTAGATAGTATAAAACTCGTAAACTTGGTATTCAAAAGCTCCGCACCATTATCCACAATTTCCCTTGCCTCCTCCAAGAGCCCAGGACCCTTGGTTTCCTTTTAATATCATAATGAAGGAGAACAACATCATCGTCATTAACATCATCCAAAATCAAATAACTAGCCAAATGAAAACTGACAAACTACAATATTTATGTAAGTTAGACTCCATTTTAATTGTACTAATTGTAAGTTGGAGTTCAGTGCAGGAACGAATCGAAGAACAGCGAAAACTCCATAGTAACAACACTAACACTGTTTCTCCTCTAAATTAACATGTAAGGTCTATAAAAGAGCTAGAAATCTTAAGAAGTGAAGAAAAACAAACGGAAAATTTACCATGGACTTCATGAAATTGTGAATTGACTCTAGGTCTTTGGGGTTAACTGATACAGACGCGTCGGTGGAAACCCTAACTGTTGTTGGGAGTAGAGAAAGTCCGGCAAGGCTATGGAGAGGATCCACCGGATCGGAGATAAGAGCTTCGTTCACCATCTTCCAATAAGGGGTTGGAAGTTTCAGGAACTTGAAAGGGCACACCAACTGTGTGAAGCGGATGTTTTCCTTATTTTTTCTTTATTTAATTTTGAAAATTGGGACTGAGCGGGAGAGAGGGACGAGAACGAATGACGATGGACGAAACGAAGGGTACCCTACGCAAATTATTTTTCTTCTTTATTTGCACATATGCCCCCAACAAAATGGTTAACATCCACTGGTCAATCCTCCGTTCTAATTTTATCTTTATACCAGTTGATACTGGTTGTATTCAGAGTTGGGAACCTAAATAGGCCACAAAAACATAAAAGTGACCAAAATAAGTCACTATTTTAGAAAGTAACTAAAATAGGCTTAGTGGAAGAAAAAATTTCACTTTATCTAATATTTTAAACGTTTTCCATTAATTCCATAACGTGTATATTTTAATATATAACGGAACTATTTCCTACACTTTATAAAATGGAACTATTTCTTACACTTTATAAAGTGTAAGTTTTTCTTACACTTTGTAAAGTGGAACTTTTTCTTACACTTTATAAAGTGTAAGAAAATTTTTTGTTTTACAAAGAGGAATATTTTTCATGTTTTTATCTCTTTATAAAGCTTTTGCAGTGTTTGTCATACAATTATATTGATTTGACATATCAAAAAAACGGAAAAAATTATTACACTATGTATTTTTATTTTTTTATTCTGAAAAATCCTCCAATCTCTATTTAAGGAGGACGTTCAAACATAGTTTCATTGAACGTCCTCCTTAAATAGAGATTGGAGGATTTTTCAGAATAAAAAAATAAAAATACATAGTGTAATAATTTTTTCC